>CAEMYA010000029.1:248689-263657 GCA_903131615.1 Diplodus sargus
CCTTAGCAGTAGCTCATTCCGGTAGCCGCTGTCATGGCAGCAGAGAAGCATCAATCTCCCAATCTGGAGGGGACTATCTTCAGGCAACAACTATCCACTCGACATCTCACGTGACTTTTCTGGCTTTTGATTTTAGTATTGTTTCTTATATGAGGCTCATTTTTCAACTTCAATATTGTTTTTTGCTAATGACAAAACAACAAATTATTCGTGCAGTTATATGGAACTAAGATTTAGGAGTGGTCCACCTTAACTCACCTCCACGTTACATCGCATTCAGAGATCGATACAGGACGGCAGCAAGCGGAGGAAACCTCTGCTAACGTGAGTTGTCCAAAAACCTTCTTTTTGGTAAACTCTGTGTACACAAACGATGTTCTCAGTGCTCGTGTTCATGTTTAGAGACCCTGGTGATACTACGAGCAAAGTTTCACGTTGCGTCGAGTGTTCTTAGTGTTTTAAAAATAGTGCTCCCATTTCAAATGAGTTTGACCTGAATACGAATTTACGGTAAATCTTAAAAGTGCCTCTTTTGTCTTAATTATGCTTTTACACGAAGGTTTGACTCGTATACATCCCCAAAAAACTAGGTTGTTTTTTGGGGAGAGTTTCACTTTAACTAAAGTCAGTTTTATTCACGTAATGCCAAATCATAAAGTTTCTCTGGTGCAGGTCTACACCATTAACATTGACTGAACAATCCTGCCTGCCCTCTTTGGAGGTATGGGATCATGGCTGGTGTTTTGTACTGGCTCTTCTTCACGGTCACTGCCAGCAGCAAACTGGCCCAGTGGCTGCTGTTGCTCCTGCAACTGAGGGGCTACAGAATAAAGTGTCTCACACTAAGGTGGCATATTTGCAAAACACTTACTGTTATCGTACAGGTTATATGCTAGTGATTTTCAGGCAATGCTATATGTTGCATTTTGTTTTTCAAGTTTGGCAACTTGATAATTGTTTCCATTTTCTCTGAGTTTTTAACTCTCAAACTACAAAGTTGTTGAGTTTAGCAAATTTGGCCATGTTAGCTTGTAGAGCTCTCTTTTTTATTCTGGTCTTAACAACGCCCTTTCTCTCTTTCTTATTATCTATCTTGTATTTTTCCATGTCTTAATCACATATTTCATCACCATGCATGGAAGTGTGTTATTCATGGTGCGGAGCCAAAGAAGTCAAGGGTCAAACAAGATTACATTGTTAAAGAGGTGATCAGTCATAACCTCCTGGGCTTCTGAAGTGCAGCCTGCATTGTTTGTGTTTACTGACACTGACTGGACATGAGCCCTTGTGGCCTAATAATCAGCCTGACCCACTGGGAATTGTCCTGGTGCTCCAGATTAGCCACTGTGACAAATTGCTCTAGTAGTAGTAACTAATACCAATAGGACAACCATATAATAATAAATGACAGCAGCTGAATCACTGAGCTCATTTAATTTTGTATAAAAATCAACTACTTATATTATATATATTATATATAATACCATAAAACACACTGGAGTATATTTAATATTTGAAAAGTCAATTTATGAGCTTATCAAAGAGTTGGTTGCTGCCTGTGTCCCTTTTACACTTCTACAGCCAAAAGTGTACTGTATGTCTGTTTGTTTTCATATTAATATTCCAGCAACCAGCACAAAATGTCTGACAAGTTTGATGTATAAATTATGTATTGGGAGTAAAAATTGTGGGATCTTTAATCTGTTGTAAATGTTAGCGGGTTCTTTGCCTCTTCCTTTTCTTCAAACAATATTGTTTTCATGCCATATTTGAGAATATAAGCTTTCATCAGGAGTGCTGGAATTGCTACTTTTCCCTGTTCCGGCACAGCTGGTATTGACCCCCTCTTTATGGAGATCTCTTGCCTTTTGATATTTACTTCTCTTTTCTCTTTAACTGCATAGAGTTAAAACATGGGTTACTGCCCAAACACTTTAACTTTGCCCAAACTGATTATAGAGCTTTTTAACACTTATTCTAATAAGAACACACTTACAGCAGCTTTAAAGGGTAAATGTAGATGTAATGATTATTTTCACCCAGTCAAAGCTAAATTTAATACAGATATCTTTTTTATAAAGTCTTTTTGACTTTACTGATCCTGGTCCTCCTTTCTCCCCAATGTACAGCTCATTGTGCAGAGAGCTGTGTTCATGGCCATTGCATGGCCCCAAACACCTGTCAGTGTGAGCCAGGCTGGGGAGGATCCAACTGCTCCAGTGGTAAGTCCTCCAGCTGTTGCTGTCTGTGAGCAGTCATTTCTTTGTGTGTGAGACTCTGGTTTTCTGTGAAAGCATTTCTCTCTGTAGTGTAATGTGTCAGTTGTATTCACTCAATTTGGTCTTGTGCCCCAGCTTACAACACACAAATCATATGCCTGTTCTCCAGTTTGTTTACTATTATTTGCTTCAGTTGGATAAATGATCACTGCAGGACTAGCATGCTCATAGCAGAGCAGCATAGTAGCTTTTGGCAAACGGATCAGCAGTGGTCAAAGGTCACAGCACATGTCACACTGCCGCACCTCCCTGCAGCTAGATTTGGTGTGAATACGGCCTAATGCTTTCAGTGACTGTACGGGTAAAGCACTCAATGGTCATGTTCATGTTTAGAGACCCTGGTGATACTTTGAGCACAGTTTCATGTTGTGTTGAGCCTTCTTAGTATCTTAAAAATAGTGATTTTGATGCTATCATAAAATTGCCCCTAGCACTCCATTGAAAATCTTAAAAGTGATGCTTTCGTCGTAATTATGCTTTCAAACGAACGTTTGACATGGGTACATTCACAAAGAGACTGTAGGTTGCATTTTGGCAAGAGTTTCACTTTAAACGCACAGCTGGAGCTGTGGTGGACTGTTCAAGACAAGAATGTCAGAGAAACTACAGCTACACTTCTCATCATCAGCGGTACCTCTGGCAGCTTACACTGCTAAACAAAGAAAGAAAAGAAAGACCGAACTCAAGAAGGCTACAAACAAAAAGAAGTTCCATAGCATGAGAAGTAAAATGAGAGTCAACATCTCAGTGGCTTTTCAACAATGGCGTCAACTGATGGAGTCGAAGGGCCTGAACACGGATGCCATGTTAGATGTGTCTCTGTTGGACAGGTAATGAGCTGGGTTGTTTTTGTTGGAGAAATGTATTATTACTCTGCATTATGTAGTCAACGTAGCTAACGTAAGCTTCTTATGTTTCTGTCCCATGTAGCAGTTTGTAGCTAACGTTAGCTAGCTAGCTAGCTGATATAGCAGACTTATAGCAGACCTGCATACACACGTACTGTGGATCTAATCCATATAGCAGTGTTCACGCATGCACCGCTACCCTGGGCTGTTTGGACTTTAGTCAGACGAGCTCTATGTGAGAGGCGGACTAATTCTTATGTGCTACATGTGTCAAAGGCCAAGTCCACTGTTCAGAGGTCAAAGGACGATTGTATATAGATGTGAATATAGCCTGTATTGTACTTGTAAGCAGATGTTGTTAGATGGTATTTATTAATTCATATATACTTTGAACTGGACGTTTTACGAATGTGCTGATCCTATTTTTGTGTCCTCCAGTTAAAAGGGACACATCAACTTCCAGCCTTCTAAGTGTCTGTTCACAGCAGAACCATGCTCTGCTGTTTCCAGTATTTCTGCAGTCTCTCTGACAGGTGAGTGTAACTTGATGCTGGTAGCAACATGGATCAGACCACTGTTATTCATGCAGTATGTATCTTTGATGGATACATTTCATATATACATGTGTCTTTCTTTCATATCAAGCTGGTTTGCTTTATGTGCATGAATGTACTCCTTTGCAGGGAGACAATACAAAAAAGTATGGCATTATTTAATTAGCTGGACCAGGTAAATGCTTCAGATACCCCATAAACACGTTCAGATGTAACCTTATGTCCTGTAAACTCATTTAGTTCACCATCCTTATTCAGTTATCTGTAATTATCAATATTTTTGCAGAGATGATAGAACTCCTTTCTCTTAGGCCAAGTACTCCAAGAATTGAAATGTGAAATTACTGTAAATGGCGCAATTCTGATGTAACAGTGGCTATTTCTGGTTGTTGTCTGGAATATTTGGCACTGCATAACATGCATCCAAAGCCGTGGTGTTATAATACATTTAAAGTAATTTCAAGGTCCTTGAAAAGCTGTATTTACTGTCAGATAAGTAATTGTGCTATTCTTTCTACAGGACAAAAATGGCCAGAAAAGTAGAGGATTGCGACAGCACAGACATCAACAGCCTAATCTATTGTTCTGATATGTGTTTATAATCAGTCAAGAAACCTCTGGATGTTCTTCCTATACATAGTTGCTTATGCTAATTTTACTGTATATTGTCGATTAAAGGTATAGTATTTTTGTAGTGTTATTTATTTACATGTATTCAAAAAATATAATAAACAAGAGTCTTACCTTATTCAGTTGTTATTATTCGTGCATCATGTGCATCATCAAGTGTAAGAACTGTAATGGGATGTTGTTTATGCTGGAAGTGTAAAGGCATTTATCATTTTCAAGACTTAATTCAAACAATTTGGAGATAATGCAGAACAAGGAATAGATACAGAACGACAGGCAGAGTTCCAGCACTCAATGTGATTGCTCCAAACGTGGTCCTTGAATTCTAACCTGTAAAGCAATAGATAAGCATCATGATTAGATATGTTTATGGAACACAACTTGACTGTCCTCAGCATACTGTGAACATATACACTTTCAATGGTCAATACTTTAGACATTCCTGGATAAAACTGTACAGATTCCCCAGTTTGTATTAAAAAATGTTTAAGTACCAGCCCTTTATCATTCAATACATTTTTCTACTTACTGTGTTTATTGTTATGCACCGAAACACAAATTCAAATGGTGAAAAAGTACCTGGCAAAAAATGTGATTTTGATTTTAGCACTTGTGTGTCCAAGTTAGGTGGTGTTATCAGGAAAACAAGCACAAGTCAATTATGCTGTCATCTTGGAATGTCTACCATGCAAAACATCGTATCATCATGAGTCCAATACAATATTCAGATTTGTCTGTGAATCACTGAGGGAAGCAAAAAACAACATGTATTAGGCCCACCACTAATCTTGATGTTTTTGCTCTGCAATATCTAATGTTACTATTGCCAGCTTTCGAAGCAATGTCTGAATGCTAACAAAGCTTTCTTGACAGCTATCAGGACCAGCAATGGCTATGTTGGTAGTTTATGTTCGGTATGATAACATTAGGTATTTACTTACAGGTGAATGAGTCATGAGGTAGCTACTTGTAGTTAGATGTTGTGATGAAAACGATACACTCTTCCCACTGCTCTTGAGGACTCAGACTTTGGTAGTTGTCAGACAGTGGAGGATCAGTGTCCAACAACTATGGATGAGAGGTGGACCGTCTTCAAAGAACCTGAAAAAACATACTGGGAAAGAATCAAGACCAGTAGGGCTGAGAGGGAGGATGAACACATCAATGATGACTGCATGTTTTTATATCAATGTGTGCTAGGTGATATGGTTAAAAACAGGCCAAAACAATGTAAAATGAAACATTACCCATTACGCATTCATTTGAATGTAGAAATATAGTAAAAACAATCATTAAGATTGAAAAGGATGAAATATCAATGCATATGTGGGTTTAATTCTGGGAAACCGTACACTATTCCTGGAAATACCCATAAAAATTATGCCGCATGCGCAGTTAGAAAACACACACTGAAGCTTATTGTAATTACTTTACACAGGGGCCTTAAGATTCCAACTCATGAGGACCCAGAAAGGACTAGTAAATGTCTGTTCCCGAGCCATCAGGATGAGGAGGCCAGTGCTGAGCAAGAGAAAGTCTTTAATCTGTGGTGAGGGCACGTACAAACATGTATGTGCATTCAGGCAAGACAATTAGCCTACATTTAATTTGATGGGGGGCGATAAAGGACCTAGATAATGGATAGGGGGCACTGGCCCAACAAAGGTTGAGAGTCAATGGTTGAAAGACTAAGGCTATGCTGCAATTGCTCTGCTGGCTAGAGCAAGATTAACTGAGGTCAACACAGCTATGCTCGTAGTTTGTTGTCAGAGTTTGGATTTTCTGCTGGTGAACTTCGAACCTGCCGGGTACATTCAATCAAAGCTAGGGTGTTTTATTTTGAAGTGCCTCCACAGGTTGTAATCCTTTGCAAGGGAGGTGCACTCATTGCAGAGCACACACATTGGCTTTTCCTCATCAGTTTTGATGTCACATATTTCTCTGTCTAGTGGCTGTTGAATTTCCAGTGACATTAGTCTTTGACAATAGGGCCGTGCGCAAAGGTGGTCATTCATCATCAACAATGCACATATTTGATTTGATTGTTCGTTGCTTCCAGCAAAGGAGCATAGATGTTCTATATGACAGGATCGCTCGTGGGTTTAAGGATTTATTGTGGCAAAAATGTCCATTAAGGCCCTCTTATAGCAGTGACCACATGCACACAATTTTCTGCACCAGCAGATCATAGCATGTTTGTGTTTTAATGCTGTAGAAATGGTCACTTTAGTGTTCTTGTGCCGTCATCAATCCTTATTATAGGCTGTAGCTCAGGAGGTAGAGCGGGTCTAGTAATGAGAAAATCACTGGTTCAAATCCCGGCTTCTCCCAGCTGCATGTTGAAGTGTCCTTGAGCAAGATACTGAACCCCAAATTGCTCCTGATGAGCAGTTGGCACCTTCCATGGCAGCCTCTGCAATCAGTGTATGAATGTGTGGGTGAACGGGTTAATCTGACAAGTGTTGTAAAGTGGCTTTGAGCGGTCAGTAGACTGGAAAAGTGCTATAGAAATACGAGTCCATTTCTTTGATTATAAGTGGAACTGTGTTTTTTTTAACTAATTGGTGCATTCACTTTTTCTATTGTAGTGTGTGCCGTAAAAAAGTTCTATCCATACTAAGATACTTGGTTTTATTTACAAGGTGTGGGTGCCAACTTGGCAAGTTTTTCATCTTCAGAAAACACTGTATAGGCAGTCACATGACAGTGTTCATGGAAAGTAGGGTGTTTCCAGACAAGAAAATTAAGTTATGTAGGGTTAGCATTTAACCACCTTTCATTCACTGTTCTCCTAAGTAATATTTCTTTAATATCCTAAAGAGTGAGGTATCTGGAGGGCCAGCAAAGACTGATGCATTCAGTGTTTAACAAGTCAGTGGGCCTTAACAACATGTCTGAGAGCTAAGAACAGGACATGTGGGAAGGTTGTGTTCAAGAGGAAGCAGGAATATAGAAGGGAAAATGATGTGGTAGGGAATGACCTGGGGCACTGGAGCTTGTGATTTAGTACACATGATAACACAAGATGCCCACTGTAGGTGTCAGCTGTAGTTCAGCCACAAAACTGGAACAATAACATGTAGTGTACAGTATATCTGACACAGATCCTCTTTTTTGTGTTTTAATCAGTATACATACAGTAGATTACTTTCTCATGGTTTTGAAAACTAAAAATCATGAATGTAGGAAAAAAGAAAAAGACACCACAGACTATGTCCTGTTGCTATTATGACTATTCTTAATTATGCCCCCTAAAAATACATTAAGCCTTTCTCAAACCCAAGGACGCAAAGAACAGACTTGTGTTCTTGGAAGAATGATCTTGCAACTCACAAACACAGAATGCTGTTAACAGTTTTAGAAAATGCGTTCCTGCTGGTATTACGTAATATGAGGCCATCTTCAGAGCTCAAAAATGTATTATATTTATTTATCATCTGCAATCATATAAGGTAAAATAAGTTAATGTAATAGCAAATGTACACCAACAATGTAATGAATTCTACAAAAAAAAAACAGTCTGCTTTCATACTGTTTGTTATATTGAACATTACATTAGGGTTACATTACATAATAATAAACACATCTAGGTGAAATATTGTGTATATATATGTCAAAAACAGTAAGCAGTTAATAAATAATAATACATTTCAACTATTAACTAGCACAGTTTCAACTGATAATGATAAACAAAGGTGGAGTGCAAAATTATTCTACTATTCATGTATGCTATATTTGTCTTAATACATTAATTACTAGTTCCTCCCCTTCTTGCACTGTGAAAATTATTCTGATGTAGAATGTTTGTGACAAACTGAAGGGTCAAGTGTTTCTTCATGCGTTGAGGAAAATTCTCATCCTACTTAACTTAAATAAACTTTAAAAAAATTCTCTTTGATTAGTTGGAAAATGGAATGCCACAAAGCACAGTATGGCTGTTTTTCTAACTTTTTACTGATAACTGGACAACCACAAACAAATTATGATTTTATAGGATATTATGTATTGTGGATTAAACTAGCCAACAATATGCGCAGCAGTTAAAATGAGCTCACCGTTAAATATCTAGTGCAGTAGAATGAACAGAATAATGCAGCAGAGGTATTAATCCAAAGAATAAGATATAAAAAATCTGCCGTTGCTGAAGTCGTCTGCTGCAGCGGTCTGTGTGACTGTGGACAGCAGTACTGTTTCATCAGAGAATGGCACCATATTGGTTTTTACGAGTAAACCTGTTAATTTATTCCACACAAACAACGCCTCCTTGTATCATTTCAATGCCAGCAACAGTTCTTGAATAATGCCCCCCACTTGGCGTTATGGAGCTTCCTAACATTGGAGAAGTTTGGGAAACATTTATGATCCCCATTAAAGTGAAACTCTCACCAAAAAGGAACCAAGGCTTTATTTGTGAATGTATATGAGTCAAACCTTTGTGTAAATGCATAATTACGATGAAAGAGGCACTTTAAAGATTTACCATAGTTTTTCTTTCGGGCAAGCTAATTTTCAATGGAGTGCAGGGGCACTCTTACGCTAAAATCGCTAATTTTAAAACACTAAGAAGGCTCGACACAACATGAAACTTTGCCATGATGGCGGCGCGCCGGAGATGCTACTGCTAACGTGAGTCATCCAAAAACCTTCTTTTTAGTAACTCTGTGTACACAAACAATGTTTTCAATGCTCGTGTTTATGTGTAGAGACCCTGGTGATACTACGAGCAAAGTTTCATGTTGTGTCGAGCCTTCTTAGTGTTTTGAAAATATCTTGAATGTGAAGACTAAATAGCCCACATTCATATTATAAACAGCACACAATAAATAATTGTTGTCTATATTAAAGCTGTAGTCTGTAACATTGTTTTTTGTTATATTTGCTAAAATTGTCATGATGATCTGACAGTAGAATAATATACAGGTCAGCTGTGTAAACATCCACTGCCTGTGGCTCCACCCAGTGGCTGTAATTTGATTTGCAAGAATCCACTGCTCCCGGATCAACACAACCAATCAGAGTCAAGGGGAGTGTCTAAGAAGTGTCAGTCATGCTTGTGCATACGCCGCTGGCAGTGCATTGCATACTGGGCAGTGCCCCTCCCCCACACAGGCACAGTGCCTGCGCTTACCTGGCCAGATATGTCAAGCTCAAGCTTGAAAGATGCGAACTGGTTTATTGGGACAGTACTTGGGCTACAAAAAATAAGATTTCACAAGGACACAAGAAAAGACAAGGACACATAATGAAAATAGCCTATTATATTCAGACTAATAGATACATGAACATATTTTTTCCTTTTTATTTCCCTTTTTATTCAGGGCTGGTTCACTGAGAGCCCTTTTCCAGGAACACCCTGATCACATTCACACAGTTAGACAGCTTGCCCCACCCAAATGTGTCTGGCTGATCCTGGGATTGGAACTGGCTGATCACTCCTCTGATCACAAGTTTGATAATCTCTAAACCACCACTTCCCAAATTCACCAAGTAAAAAACAGTCCTATTTGTTTATCATTCAGTAAAAACAAGCATGTCAGGTTTATGGTTTTTCTGTATATTCTATACACATCTAAAAACTCAGTGTTGCTGTGTGCAGATACTGCTTCAGGGTGAGATAGTTTAATTGTAATAAGTCAGTACCACTATGGAGGAGGACATGCATTCCTGATCAGCAGGGAAAGCTGGAGGAATGCTACACATGTTTTTTCTCCATGGTAATCCTGTGTGAAAGAGGTTTTCGGTTCCCATGTGTGCACCACAAAATAGATGAAAAACATCCGCTCCCAATCCCTCCTCAGTATAGCCAGTCAGAGCTAAGCCAACATGCAACAACTGGCTGCTCAAGTTACTTACTCAAGGAATTGTCTAAACTGTCCCTCCTGAAATCTGTCTTGGTGTGAGGTGTAAATAAGTTTTTTTTCTCTTTTTTTTCTGACATTTTTGTAACTTATGTATAACTGTGTGCTGGATGCAAATGAAGATAGATGTAAATGCGCTAGTATCTAGATTTGTTTACTGCGGTTGATAATTGCACATTAACTCTGAAGGGACAATTTCTAGGATAAACATGTTGTAGAATAAAAACAGGGATCCTGCCTGACACTGCAAGTAATTAAGCCTTGTGACCAAACCCTGGCACAGTGAAGTCTTCTTTGTTCATGGCCATCTTGAATAAGCTGATGAAAGAGAACAGTCTGTTCTCCAACAAGCAAACGAGGAGCCCCAAGCTCCTGGGGTTTGACCTTTCTTCAATCTAGGCCAGGTTTCACAAAGCCACCAGGATGGCATATTTGAATGCGTGGGGATTTCAGATGTGCATTTTAGTATCACTAATCTCCTCGTCCTCTTTTCCCCCCATCTCTCTTGTCTCAGTCCTCAACACTGTTTGTCACACAGGGCCAGACTGCCTGAGGTAATAGAAGTATGCACTTTTTTATCAGGCCAGAGTGAGGCAGGAATAAAAGGGGCCTGTGTATCACTTGAGCACATTCAGAATGAATGAGGGATGCTTGGAGATGCCTGTGTTCTCACTGCATGCTGGGTTCAGAACTACTAAGCTGTTTTAGCAGAGAGAGAAGTGGAGCATGTGCTCAAACGCCTTACCCAGAGCACCTCAGGCCATGTCCACACGTACCAAAATGACCCCCCCCCCATCTTCCTTGGCATCATTTCAAGAATATTAGTGTCCAAATGGATCCATTGTAAATGACTCAACATCCTGTAGTTCATATTCCAGGCCTATAGGTGACGCTTGAAATTCCCTAAAAATGGAGACGAAGAGACGGAGCATGCGCATAAATCTTGCACACTGTATGCAAAGAGACAGTAGAAGGAGAAACCGAACACAACAAGAGGAAGACGAAAATGGCTCGTCAGTTGTCCATAATCCTTTTTTGCTCAGCGTAGTGGCAGTGCAGCATAATATTTTGCTCTAGTAACCCTGATAGGCTCAATATCTTCTGCAGCATGAACACAAGCATGTAGTCCGCCATTGTTGTTGTTGTTGTTGTTGTTGTTATGAGAAGATGCAGGGTTAGGAGGTCAAAGGCTAGAGGTCGAAGGGTGGGGTGATGGCGTCATCGATACGCAAAATATGCTGATTTGCTGTCCACACGAGAATGCAAGGGCACAATTTTGAATTTTTCCACGCTGAGACCAGGTTTCAAAAAAGTACATTTACAGGCGCTGTGTTTACAGGATCCATGTGGACGATCGGACAAAACGATGCAAAACATGTGTCTTTACACACAGAAGCGTTTCTATGTGGATGGCCCCTCAGAGACTATCACCAACTATGCTGCTCTCCTCAGAGCTTCTTAGCCTCCTTATTTGGCACTGCCACTGTCTCATCACAAGATAGACTGGCCTGTTCACATTAAGTCCAATATGCATTCAGGTGCCCATCTCTCAATAAATTGCCTTTCCCCTGTGTCAACTTTTCTTTTCTGGGACATTTTGCATAAATTTCACGAATTAAACTAAATATTTAGCTAATATGCGAATTCATACTGCCTTTCAGCGGAGGTACCAAAATAAAAGCTCACTGACGCGAACAAGCTCTATCTGCGGTCTTCTTCGGTAGACGGAGTGATTTGTTTGCCAAAGATGCATTCAAGGTGTGTGACTGATCAAGAGCTGTATTTCTCAATTGATTAAAGTCCCCCCAATTATGTATTTCCCATTTGTTTCACAGTGTTACAAATGTCAGTAAAAAAAGCTGATGGGATTTTTTCTCTTAAAAGCTAGATTCGCCCCCTTTGTGTTCCAAGACAACGCTTTAAGGGACCTTGCCATAAAATTCTGTTTTCATATTTTTATCTGTACCCATGCAGTTTGATCACATAGTGTATGTGAACATATGCACATTATTGAGCTACGCCCCGATTCAAATGCTTCCGTATGTCATAAACATACCCAAACAAGACTGAAACATAACAAAACCGAAACAAAATCCCAAAACACACCTGTTTACCATCTATGCACAAGCTGGAACACCATAAACGAACCAAGGAAGACGTCTGGGGAACTCAACTCAAGTGGAACCCACTTTATCAAGGCCTTGGCATAGAAGTATTCAGCTTCTCACCTGTAGCCTTCACCGTGTGCCATAATGTACAGCAGATTTTGTGCAGATGGAACATAAGCGTCATCTGCTGCCCTTTTACAGTATGATTAATCCTGAGGTTTCCATCATACCGCAAGCCCCAGCTCACATGACTTGTTACATAATATACTCAAAAACAATATATCCTTTTGTCAGCCCTTGACTGTATTCTCTGTATCATCCATGTCCTCTGTGTTTTGTCTGGCTGAAGAGAGGAAATCTCCAACTTCCTCAGGTGAAGTGAAAATGTGTCAGATGTTGTTAGCCATGACTCTCAGCACAGCCAAGGCATACCTCAGACCCTTCTCCTGTAGCTGCCTTCTCACTCTGTCAAACGTCTTCCGTCTCTGAGTGATGTTTTGTGACAGGTCCCGGAAGAAAGATATGCTGGCCTACCCATGTCACTCTTCCCTCGTCTCTGGTTGCTCACAAGACTGCCTCCCTTGCACTGAATCTCAGCAAGTGTACAATAATATGTTGGTCTCTGCTGCCTTGTTGGTCGGTTCTGTGGGAACACTCAATTTCAAACTCCTGGGTTAACTCCTCAGGTTCTTCTGGACTGTCTGCATTCTTGGTCGACCCATCTGCACCTATTTCTTATATTTAGAATATTGAAATTAGTATAGGAGTGGGGTAGGTAAACAGGGCGGCAGCAGATTCACCTACATGGCCATCACGGATGCTTGCTCTGCCGGAATTCTCCTCACATTTTCTATGAAAAAAGAGGTTCCTTGAATAATGATGTCCAACACATTCTCAAATTTACCAGTTCGTTATGGGTAAACATGGTATACCCAGTCACGTAAGCTGACGGTCAGACGAGCTGCATAAATGTCCAAAAACCCTGTTTAAACTTGGTCTAAATCAAATAGTGCAAGCATTTTTTGGGGATGTCCAACTCCCTTTAGCTAGTTAAAAGGTGGTTAATTTGGGCACAGTGAAGGTGCATGACAGAAAATGGGTTGTATTTAGAAGAATTTGTCAGTTTGTATGGGTGTAACATAAATTAAACTAATGACTTAGAGAATTACTATTAAACGGTGGCACTCGTCTTGACTGGAGGGACAGTTATGTGTTCTGTGGCTGCTGGACCCTGTGCCCCACTGTTTCACATCATCTCTCCCATCAACCACTCTGACTGCAAATGGGAAAATACACTGATATTTAACCTGCACCTCCCTCTGTGTAAATTTCTGCCTTAACATATGCATTTGCACATGATGAACACAGATACACTTGACTATTTAAAACTCCTAACTCGCGAGAGAATCGGTTAGTATTTAATGTTAATGTTCTGCGTTCTTCTACACACTGAAAGGTCACACACACACACACACACAGTCCAAATTAACACAGTAAAATAGTTCAGAGTGAAGCAGTCCCGATAAATCCAGAGATCTTGTCTAAAAATATTTTATTTCAGAATTCTGTTTTCTATTTAGTTTTGCTGTTTTAATATGCCACAATATGGTAATGGTTAAAGTGACATTACTGCGCATAGAAACGTTTAAAATGACTAAAAGCAAGAGAACAAGAAAAACAAAACGAGTCACTGGGACAAAAACAAAGTAGCAACTAAAGGCTAAAACAAAGTACCAACAAAAGCAAGGTATAAATCAACTGAGAAAACCAGAAACCGAAATAATAAACATACCACAAGGGAGACACTGGAGGGACACTAGAGCAGAAGAGACAAACAGGGTTGAAGGAACTAAACCTTCTATAGAAAAAGACATGCCATGCCAATCAGAGACAACAGGTGAGTCTCGGGGACACTAGTAACATTGATAAAGGATTCAGGAGGAAAACTGTGGATATTTCTTTGTGTAACGCTATACAGTAACCATTTGTTACCACTCTGTTTGGTCTTCTGCCCCAGTTTAAACCCCATTGCAATGATATGTCCTGTTTGTTTACTATTTACTATTTCTTAATCAGTTGATCAGTGGACACATTAGCACTAGTAAGACCAGCAATCTAGTAGCAGAGTAACAACGCAGCATCTCATTTTGGCAATCAAACTTCATGAAAACAGGTCATGGAATGACACTCCCCTGCTGAAAATGTATGAAAGAATGAGATACATTAGTAGCTTTTTTCTTATTTCAACATTTTAGTTCTGCTTAATTTTCACCTTATCTTAGTGTCTGCTTACAAACTACTTTGATCAACTTACCTTGCATTTCCCTTCACTTCTTCACTTCTCTCCCCACCTCAGGTCTTTTTATGGCATGCATACAGGCTGGCCTGCCCAGCCCCATGTCTTTTTCTTTCACTTTCATGTATCTACTCTGTGGACTTTCTTCATAAGCAATGTTAAAATGTTTTATGAAGTCACCAAAAAAAAACCCCACAAACCCAGCTTACAGCATCAGGTGAGCCGAACATGGAAAAGGCTTGTTGCTAATGATGCAGCAACAACCCAAAGTAATGTAGTCACAAACCATGTGCACTAACTTCATTAAACTGGAAAAGGTGCTGGAGTGTAATACCAGGACTGATACTGAAGAAAGTCACTCTTAATTAGCATGCTCCTGCTCTCTCTCTCTCTCT
>CAEMYA010000029.1:263683-276898 GCA_903131615.1 Diplodus sargus
TCTCTCTCTCTCTCTCTCTCTCTCTCTCTCTCTCTCTCTCAACCAATGTTGATATCAATTGAATACCACCAAGTTAATAAATGTGAAACCTCTACCAGTATAGGCTCCTTGGTGAAAAGTGGTTATTAGATTTCTAAATACTGGTATACAAATGGCCGATTCTAAGGAGATCTTTATGTGATGTCTCTTTCATTGATTGCTAATGGTGGTATAGCGATAGGAAAGAAGAGGGTAACATTAAACATAGCAGCCAATCAAAATGACAATTGATAACCTGTAACCAGTGCAGCATTTGAAACAAAACTAAACCTAGATTTGTCTCCTTCGTCTTCCCCTTAGCTTGTGATAGCAACCACTGGGGTTCCCACTGCAGCAACAGGTGTCAGTGCAAGAACAGAGCACTGTGTAACCCAATCACTGGTGCCTGTATGTGCACTCCTGGATACAGAGGCTGGCGCTGTGAGGCCCAGTGTGAAGTGGGCACCTATGGTAATGGATGCCAGCAGAAATGCCAGTGCCAGAATGGAGCCACCTGTCATTATGTGACCGGAGAATGCAAGTGTTCACCAGGATACACTGGAGCTTTGTAAGTTGAAGGAGAGTATGTTGAAGAATCTGCATCACATTTTTTATCCAAATATTGCAGAACCATATCGCTATTTAATTATTTTGAAGTGACAAAACTTTTGGGTTGGACGTGAGCATTCCCTAAGTAACATATGTGCAGACTAATGTTACCTAGCATTATGATTATTCCTGAATTGAAGGAAACCTTGCTTTTCCTCTTCCCATCAACACTGGTAACTGTAAGGATATTCTGACATATAGGATTTCTGTATTTTAAGATGTGAATGATTAATCCCTAATTGAAATGAAATTACTATGAAACACTATTGTTATTTGTTGTTCATTGCATTTTTAAGGAATACACAAGTTTTACGATTGTTATATAAAGTGAACGTTCATAGGTGACCTTAAAAAGTGGGAAAATGTCATAATAACAAAATACTTTTTTTTTCTAGCTGTGAAAATCTATGTCCTCCAGGTCAACATGGGCAGCAGTGTGAGGAGAGATGTCCATGTCAGAATGGAGGAGTGTGTCATCATGTATCTGGAAAGTGCTCCTGTCCTGCAGGATGGATGGTAGACACCCACAGCTGCTTGTTTGAACTTATTAGAAGAATTAATTATTGTCATACATACATACTATAATGATCATTTAAGAGAAATTCCCCTTAAATGAATAAATATGTTATAAACACTACGGGAGAAGTCAGAGGTATCAAGGTACCACCTCAAAGAATGTTGCAGTAGACTGGACATGGATGAAGCATCATTTAAATGGTGTACACAATCTGGAAACCCAACCCCAACTCATTCCACAAAGTAGTGACAGAATCTTCACATGCACCAT
Organism: Diplodus sargus; assembly: GCA_903131615.1. Lineage (NCBI taxonomy): Eukaryota > Metazoa > Chordata > Actinopteri > Spariformes > Sparidae > Diplodus > Diplodus sargus. Next base: position 265,098 of record CAEMYA010000029.1, read on the forward strand.
ATACATACCAAGACATGAACATTTTAGACAGTATGAGCTGAACAAGTGGGAAAAAAGTCAAGAATCAGAGTTTTCTAAACCTAGTATCTTGAGGTCATAGTGTAATAAGACCTCTGTGATTTATTGCTAAGAAGCGTGTTTTTTATGTTATAGACTACAATACAGAACAGAAGAGTTGCGTCCAGAACTTGGTTTTTATGTTATAGACTACAATACAGAACAGAGGAGTTGTGTCCATGATTAATCTGTTTCTAGAACAGCTTGAGTCATCATTGGATAAAGGTGAAGTAGTAGAGGCAGTCTTTGTGAATCTTAAAAGACCTGACTTCAGTTTAAGCTACATACCTGTCCCTATAAAAATTAACATTAAATCAATAAAATGATCAGGAAAATAGTAAATTGTTTTTCTGACATTGTTCTCGCTGTCTCACTCTTTCAGCAGGGGTAAAGAAAAATCAAGTCATCAAATGTACTATTAACTATCTAAGGCAAACTCCATGTTAACAAATAGGGCAGGCAGGAGCTGCGCTGCAGCAGCAATGCTGCCTACAGTTTGTCGACACACACACGTCAGTGAGCAACACCCGCTCGGCAGCGTACCGGCCACGCACTACACTACGTTGGCCAGCCTGTTAAGAAAACATAAAGGCTTGTATTTAAAAGTTTGAGGAATAAAAGCTTACATCATCAACATTTAAGAAACTGAATGTCTGTTCCCTTTGTCACTGCTATGTTCAGGGTACAGTGTGTGGCCAGCCATGTCCAGAGGGGAGATTTGGCCAAAATTGTTCACAAGAATGTCAGTGTCACAACAGCGGCCTTTGTGTGTCCTCCACTGGACAGTGTCTCTGCAGCCCTGGATACACAGGAGAACGGCAAGAACAACTTTAAAATGTTTCCTGCAATATACAGCAGTTTGTAGTATTTAAGCTTGCTTTTAAGGCACTGAATTCCATAGATGCTCACTCTTGATTTCTTAGAAAAGCAGCAGTCATTAGAATTATAATGTGCTACTAACCCATAACAGTATGTAAATATTATGTGTATAAATGTGTATAACAAGCTAAAGGAATAATAACATTGCTTTACTATTTTGGCTGTACCTGTGCCCAAAGTGCCACTAAACCATTTCATTGATTGCATCGGTGCGCCTGATGCGACTATCCGATGCCAGATGGATACATTTTTTTCCTGTACAAACCCCAACAAAGGTCATATTGTCAAGTTTTTTTCAGAGAAAGGGAAAATTGTGATGCAAAACTATCATTCCCACTAAACGTGAATCATATTTCTAGTATTTAATTATGTGCTGGTGCTCCTAAATGAATAGGAATAGTGCCACATATGTAAAGGGTCTGTAGGCCATTGTTTGCTAACATATGTCTGCTGGCTTAGCTATTCCGACCAAATGACGATACTGTGGTGTAACAGTGTTGCTACTAAAGCTATCACTAGTAGCTTGAAGGGCAAACAGTGACAAAACAGCGCTAAAATTATATTACTTATATATCATTTTCTCCTGAAAACCTTAATTATCTACAGAAAGCTTTAACCTAAACTGAACCCTACAAAATTGTCATAATTTAGTGTGTAAAATCAGGGCCGTGCAGAGACATTCAGAGGGAAAGGTGCTCAAAGTTAAATGGGGCACATGGACCTGGAGAGGAAATGATTAATTGACAACTAGTTTGAAAACAGATTTTTTGCTCAAGTCATATTTCAAACAAAAATGTAAAAAAATTGTTGGCTCCTGCTTAATTTCTTTGTGTTAATTCCCCTCTCTTTATGAGGCACCTCTGCACTGCTGAATTAAATTTCATAATTTATAGATGAAACTATTAAAACTTCCCTTACCTTCGTGATGGGTCCGTGCTCGGACCTGGAAGAGTCTGTAACTGGAATGAGATCCCCCGCAATGATGCATGGCTGAATTGTAATGCCCCTAAGCACCATGAGTAGAAACCAGTCTTAATCCTCAATGGTTTATCTATCCACCAGGCGTAGCAGTGATGATGGAAGCTGAAGCATTACCTCAACATGAAATCAGCTGTTCTTACTGTATCATAGGCTACAGTATTTGACTTGTGTGTGAGAGTGTGATTCCCACACAGAGCATATTTAATGATTATTAAGCTACTATATCACGAGGTCATTAAAATTATGCTCCAGCTTTTTGCTTTTCACTAGTACTGCATGAAAGTGAGGAAATATGGCTGGGGAATTAATGATTTAACAGGAAGGAAAGAACTATGTGCAGCACGCATCTGAGCGGCTGACTGTGCTAACAGTATTTGCAGTGGCACAGTGAAATGTTGCAACATGAGAAATGACAATCATATAACTACAATAACAAACAAGAAAATAAAGCTTTTTAGGCTCCTATTCTAGAATAGTTTGTCCCATTGTTGTTAAATAATTAATTCCACAGCCATTACTCGTGCCATTACTTTCACCTCCTTGCAGTGCTGTTGATAAACAAGACCCATGACCTATTACGCTCAGGTGACACAGCAGAAATGATATCCATCAGAGCTTTTGCCCAAGAATTTATTTTAAATTCAGTTCATCAACATGACACGTAAACGCAGACCACGTTCAATCCTGCCAGCACAGTTCCTCCATAACTGCCTTTTTCACCTTCGTGATTGACTGAGGTCAGTCACCCAGACAGCTGATGCAATAGTTGGTTTGCACGACCAAAGAATTAATGCACAAACTGTCAGAAACCATCTCAGGGAAGTTCATCTTAATGCTTGTTATTCTCACCAGGGTCTTGACTTGACTGCCAGTTGTCATCATAACTGACTTCAGCAAACTCTAACCTTCGATGGTATTTGGCACACAAAAGTGTTCTCTTACAGATGAATCACGGTTCATACAGTACTGTGTGAATGGAATAAGGTGTGTATGGTGTGGTGTCTGCAGGTGGTTTGCTGATGTCAGTGTTGTGAATAGAGTGTGCTATGGTGGAGATGGGGTTATATGGACAGGCATAAGCTGCAGACAACGAGCAGCTTTAATTGTGACTCGTTCAAAGCACACCTGTGCAGTAATCATGTTGTTAAATCAGCATCATGAAATTCTACAGCTTTCAAGGAGATGGATTGTCTTGGCAAAGGAGAACTGCTTAGTAGCATAAATCATAACAAATGTGCTAAATGTGCTAATCTTGGATAATGCTTATTTTGTGTACACATTTAAATCAAACAACTGAGTTGGTGGACTTGTTAAGGTCATGTTGAATGAAGGTGCAAGATAAGATAAGTTAATAGACTGACTGTATTGATCCCTCACTGGGGAAATTCAGTTGTTAGCAGAATGTGGGCATTGAAACAGGACAAAAGCAAGATAAAATAGAAATACACAATACAATAATTAAAATACAAAATGAAATACACATTGCTGATAAAAAAAGAAAAAAATGCGATGTCCTCTATCAATTCGGCTTTAAAATATATATGTTTTAGGAGACTGTTCTGACAATTGAATTAAAAGAAGTTTAGCAGTGTCTTTGCTAGTTTCAGACTAGAATTGTCATTTTGACACCCAGCCTCCATGTTGTGTAAATAGCAAATGCACATGCGCCTATTTTTGCGTATTGGTCTTAAAATGAGGTGTGATCTGGAGCACTGCTATCCTGAGGCAGCAGAACGCAACGATGCAATAGATCAGAGCTGATACGTGTTCACTTCCTTTCTAAACAAAAGCACAGATAATTCCTTATCAGCGCATAGGTGTGAGTTGATGTTCATGTGTTAGTGTAGTTTTGGTCCCTGAACAGTCTAAGAGGAGTTTTATAAGGCTCATATCAAAATACAAACATACCAGTTAAACAAACACCTAATGTTGGTGGTGGATGTGTTGGTGAAACATACAATAGAGCTACAGCCCCTACACATTTGAATAAGAATGCAATTAACACGCTGAAGCAGACACTATATCTACATTAGCTGCGCAGTACTTCTTTAGACTGAACGTATGAGGCAGAACAGCTAGCTGCTACATAATCAAACAGGTTTAGCAAGCAAACGTCACTCAGCAAAAATCTAGATACAGAAATGACAACTTAGCAGCAGTCACAAGACGTGACAAGACCATTAATGTCATGTAATATACACATACACTTACTTAATAGTTTAGTATTTGTAACTAATCAAGGAGCTGTTGTCAGTATGTACCATAGATTAGATCATCAGCAAGCAAAAGGGGAGAGATGATGACCTCAGGTCTCTATAATTAGCACCAGCACATGAGGGCGCTCCAGTCAAACAAATTGGTAGCAGCTTGGCATAGATACAGATAGAAGGCTCTTTCCCAAAGAAATGAAAATGGCAAAATAACTTTCTTGAAAATAAAAGTAAAATCTAAAATCTAAAATAACCCTGTTAAACTTGCACTATATGAAAAGAGCCCATTGATAATTCTGTTATGATTTTGCACTATATAAAAAAAACTTGATGTATTTACATTTCATGGGAGAACTTTTACTGATCACCTACAACTAATTAAAAAAAAAAAGTGACTGTGATATCACTGTCTCTTGCTGTGAACAGGTGCCAGCACGAATGTGCAGTGGGTAATTATGGTGCTGGCTGTGCAAAGACGTGTCGCTGTAAGAACAGAAGCAAATGTTACCACACCAACGGAATGTGTCTGTGTGAGCCAGGATACACAGGGGTGACATGTGACGTCCGACTGTGTCCTGAAGGCCATTACAGCCTCGGCTGTGCTAGGAAGTGTCCATGCCACGCCCAAAACACTCACAGGTACATAGAAATAGTGTTCAGACTAAATTTTGTCAGTTTCTTCAAGTATTTCAAAATCTAACTGTGTGTTAAAGTTTGTATCTTTCAAATCCTAGTGTAAACAGACATCAGGAAGAAGTTTTTTATGTATTGTCTGTGTCTGTTGTCTGTGTCATCATTGAACCCTTTTGCAAAATTTACACTGGAAGTTCATGACAAGATGACTTGAAATTTACTTGCAAGGATGTGATCTGTAACAACTGTAAAGCATACCTGGTTACACCAATACAAAAAGACAAAACAGTGTTTTGTTTCATAGCAAAATTACTCTTTACTGAAGTTTTCTGTAAGCTCTCTGCAGTGCAGTTTCATGCTGCCTTCACAGGAAGGCAAGATCAGGGTATCATCTATAAAAATTTCACCAACGTGGCCTTAACTGTGAATGTTGTGTTATTGCCATGGTTACAAATTAACAGGTGGAAATGGCACTGGTGAACCTTCCATAAAAGCAACTAGATGTCTAGCATTCAGAAACATACACATTAGCTCTGGATTTCGGTGGTCTATAAGCTGCAGTTTGTTGTGTTCTGTCTGTGTCAATCTGTCTGGATGGTGGTGTGTTTCCCGGGGCAACCTCAGCTCACATCCAAATGCATCAGCTCTGCTGATGGCTACTTTTTTTTTTAAACAAACAAAAAAAAAACACAAGACAGCCGATCCATACCAGACAGCCACTGAACATACAGTTAGGAAATAATATTGTGTCAGTTATTCTGACAGATTTTTCATGGAGCTTGTGGTTTACTGAACTACATGGAGGGTGATTGGAAGATCCTCCACCAGAGGCACCCACAACCTAGTCCTGGCTGTCTTCAGGAGAGAGGCCAAATAGGTTGTTTCTTCCCCTGCAAAACTACACCTTATAAACAGCTGAAAACAGACATTACCATATCTATTGTGTGAGTTAATAGTTTGAGTTAAGCACAGAGAGCCAAAGTCATGCTTTGTTTGTAGGACCCCATAGGACCTTATTCCTGAAAAACTATGTATGATATTGAATGGAGAGAGACAAATAATTTTTCGATTCCGTTTGCATTTCAACAAGTACACAACAACATGCAACAAGTACACATATGATGTTTGTAAATGTAACGGATCATTTTTCAAGTCATGAAAGTCAAAATGAAATATTAGACTGTGAAAATCCGTAATTAGAAAGACTACACTGCCAATAGTTGTGTTACATCATCTCGTTGAACGCTTTCCATAACCCATTATTGAAATCTCAGAGGCAAACTCCCCTTTCACATAACTGCAGTTGTCAGTGCAGTGAGATTTTTTGTGGTTTTCGTCTTTTTTAGTCCCTTCTCTGTGCCAGGTTAGTGACCATGTTGGTGTTGGTTGTGAGTGTGTTAAGCAAGATGATGAAGTTCAATGACCAGTTTATCACAAAACTAGATGGTATTTACTTTATTTACTACTTTCGCAATCAACAAATGTGCAAAGGTAGGCGAGTCTTGTGAGAACATGGGTGGGATCCACATAAATGCATCCCTGAGAAACTAAAGATAATGATTTTTTAACTATCCATTTAAATCAAATCTGACATGCTTTTTAATGCTTTCTAGTGGTATAACACAGAATATAATATTCTGTGTTATATCATTACAATATAACAATTATAATAAGAATTTAAATAATAACAATAAAATAATACATTTAATACATTAAAGTAATAATCTCAACAATAATCAGAATTATAAACATTCAGAGAAGAAAATTAGCCTACATTGTATTTGACTAGTGCAGTGCCCGTAGGAAATATGTGTTCCTATAGAAAAGTGGGAGGTTAAGAAGCATTTTCACTGATGGCCAAATGAGGCTGTTTGAAGGTGGAACGTCAGGGATATTTAGGTTTGTTGTGAAATCTGATATTCCAGGGTATAATTGTTCGTTTTTGACTATTTTTGATTTTGCCATTATATTTCACCTTAGAACTATTTACTTGGTGTGATTATTTTCAGCACAACTCACATGTGTGACTGTACAGTTATTTTTTCATTTTGACATATTGTACTAACACAATGGACCTAAAATCACAAAAAAACATAAAATCCGAGTAGAAGAACTTAGATTTTTTTACTGTGAAAACCACAAATATGTTTAACAAAACCATTTTTATTACTTTAATGCAAATATAAATTGTTGTTTGCTGCATCCATTATAAAAATTTACAAAGTTCTGTGTAACTATTTACATTTAAATTCAGGCAATGCTCAGGTCTGCCTGAGCTCCTTCCAGCTGAATGAAGAGCTGCACTGCCTGCTCCACATTCAGTTTCTACTCATTGTTTTGACTCATTAAACATAAACCAACTCCACTACACACTAAACTAAACACTACACAACACACTAACTATACTCTCCAAACACGCTCAATGTCACAAATCTCTCAATTCTCAATATCGCTGTCTGTACGCCGACTGTCATTGCCTGTCACTCATCCACTGAAGTCCCTCCCACAACTTCCTGTTCCTCAACAACCAAACTTGCTGCTTGGACACTTTCGTGACAAAAGTCCTTTTTTTACCATTTCTTCCTGCACCAGACACAAAGCAAACGTGACGGCAATGTTCGCGAAAAAGTGTGGCGGACATTATTTACCCCAAGTCCAGTTTTGGACAGGTCGGTGCGTCCGGTCCGTCAGCTCGGGAGTTGGACCGCGTAGGTTAGCTAGCGGCTAGCGGATTTATACCTCCAGAATGTATAAAGCATTTATGAAATTATTTATTCACAGTATCATTGCAGTCCAAACAAATGCATAGTCGCACACCACTGAACCAAACGGCAGCCATGTTGAAACTCTCAGGTCATTCTGATCCTGATCCGCAGAGATATTTGAGGCACACACACACACACACACACACACACACACACACACACACACACACATACACACACACACACACAGACACACACACACACACACAGACAGACAGAGATTCCTTGCTTTTATAGAGAGATGGAACATCCACAGATTACGATTCCACTTTGTTATCTGTGTGTCTCCGCATCTCCTCAGACCCGAACAGACTCGGTCTGGTCTCCTTTAGTCTCATTAATCCACAACAGTCAGTTTAGATCATGCACAGAACAGAACGTGACCGAACCGCCGGCTATCTCCCGGTCCAGCGCACGCCGCTGCAGGTATAAATCCGCTCTCCTCAGACCCGAACAGACACGGTCCGGTCTCGTTTAGTCTCATTAATCCACAACAGTCAGTTTAGATGCACAGAACAGAACTGGACCGAACCGCCGGCTAACTCCCGGTCCAGCTCGCGCTGCCGCAGGAATACATCCGCTTGTTTCTTAATGTGTGTCGTAGGCTTGAGATCTGCAGTGACTGGCTCTAATGCACATGTCACTGTGATAGCTCCGGTGGACAATGCTCCAGAATGTGTAAAGCATTTATGAAATTATTTATTCACAGTATCATTGCAGTCCAAACAAATGCATAGTCGCACACCACTGAACCAAACGGCAGCCATGTTGAAACTCTCAGGTCATTCTGATCCTGATCCGCAGAGATATTTGAGGCACACACACACACACACACACACACATACACACACACACACACAGACACACACACACAGACAGACAGAGATTCCTTGCTTTTATAGAGAGATGGGGGGGCGAAAAATGGACCTGGTTAATGGATAGGGGGGCTCTGGCCCCAAAAAGGTTGAGAACCACTGCGGTAAGTATAGTTTTTTTAAAATCCCAACTGCTTTCTAACTATGTTCTCAGAGAACAGAGGATACCAAGTATATCTTTGAGGTGCTGACCACTTGGGTACTTGCTGCTGTACCTGGTAGGCTGCTTCAAGAATATATGCATGCATGCAAGACCTATAAGACCAAGTGCAAGGTCCAAGACTGTTTTCTACGACATGACTAACCAATCTGGAAGACCTGAGGGACTACACTCACGCCTTCTCAGAAAAATCATGCTGTACTGGGGCCAGTGACACTTTCATTTCCATCAACAACTTTCTACTCTTGATGCCTGGATATCTTGCTACACAAGGGCTTCCAACAGCTCCACAAAAGCCTTGAATTCAGTCAGGAACAACTATCAACACTCACTGAAGGAAACTAATCTCTCCGACCCCAGAAACTATTTTTGGTCTACAATCATGCAGTATGTGAGACAGTCTTGTTTTTCCTTGCATCCCAGAGCACGCACAGGATGATACAGTGTTTCTCACACATTCATGTATTTGTGGTGGTCCGCAGTGCCAGCGGCAGCCTATCGCAGCAGCTCCAGGTACTTTGTAGTTTTTATTGAGTTTTTATTGTGTTTTTCGCTTGTTTTTCTTTCAAAATTGTCCACTGCGCTGTGGATTTATATACCATACACACATCAAGATGCCTTTTCTCCAGTTTTGATATCTCCTTTCTATGTTTTTCATATTTGGGTCTCTCCTGGTGACTGGAAGCCATGCCTGCTTTAAAGCCGGCTTTGTTTACAATCGTGACCAGCTGGTTGCCCTGAGGCCCAAAACCCTTGTAGCAAGGGAGAGACCCACAGTACCGGAGGAGCCTAAGGAGAAGACGGCGAGGCTGCAGAGCAGGGGTTAAATGGAGAAGGAAGAGTAGGAAGTTTAGTTTTTAGTTATTACTGGAAATGTAAGGTCCCTCGCAAATAGGATGGACAAACTGGAAGCGCTCACCAGGACGCAAAGGGAGTACAGAGAGTCCAGTATCATGTATTTCACGGAAACGGAAAGAAAGGAGGAGGGCTCGCCGTGCTCGTGGTGTCATCCTGGGCACATTGCTGTGAAAGAGCGTTTCTGCAGCCCTGACATCGAGCTCAGCGCAATTGGACTCCATATTTTTTGCTACGGGAGTTTACAAGTATCATCTCCATTACAGTTTACATTCCGCCATCTGGGAATGCCAAAGCTGTGTGTGACATCATCCACACTGTGACCGCGGGACTTCACACGAAACACCTCAGAGCCTTTTTCAACATCACGTTGCTTCAACCAACGTTTTTACGTTTTTTTTTACTCTCTCACTTGCGGGGAAGGAGGCTGTTTTCTTGGGGAACAGTCCACTGAAGTTTCAGTCGGGAGGTCTGGCCATCGCCGCCTCTGAGACTTTCACACAGAGGTGAAGGCGGAGAATTGCCGCAGGATCCCCACATTCAAACGGCAGTGTGAATGGGGCTACTGTCTGTTGTGGAGCAGAGACAACACTCTGCTCCACCCCTCACCCCTCTGCTGTCACCCACCACAGACCCTGTCCCACCCCACTCCCCTCAGACTGGACTTCACATCACAGCCAGCCAGGTGAGGAGAGAGCTCAGTGGGGTTCTTCAGCACTTCTTCAACCTGAGCCTCCACCCTCAAGAGAGTGCCAGCTCTCATCAAACATCCTGCCTCCTTCCAGTGCCCAAAAAAGGACATCCTGTGGCACGGACTACAGACCGGTTGCGCTGACCTCTCACATCATGAAGGTCATGGAACGGCTAGATTTAGCACACCTCAGACCCCTAGTGTGCCCATCACAGGACCCTCTACAGTTTGCATATCAAACTTGTTGGGGTCTGCTGCAGGAAGCCTACTCCTCCCTGGATAGACGCAACACCGCTGTCCGCATCATGTTCTTTGACTTCTCCAGCGCCTTCAACAGCATTCCGCGCAGGCTGCTGAAGGCCATACTGGAGAACATGCAGGTGGATTCTCCCCTCGTCACATGGGTCCATGACTATCTGATGGGCAGACCGCAGTATGTGAGATTACAAAACTGTGTGTCTGACTGTCTGATCTTCACCACCACCTACACTGCAGACTTGAAGTACTGCAGTGAGTCATGTCACCTGCAGAAATTCTCTGATGACGCGGCCATTGTGGGGTGTGCAGAGGGTGGGAGGGAGGATGAGTACAGAGACCTGGTTGACAATTTTGTTCAGTGGTGTGTGGAGAACCACCTGCATCTGATTGTGGCGAAGACGAAAGAGATGGTGGTGGACTTCAGGAGGAACAGGAACAAACCCCTGCACTCTCCAGTCTGCATCGGTGAGACAGATGTTAACATTGTGGAATCCTACAAATACCTGGGTGTGGTGCTGGACAATAAACTCGAGTGGACTACAAACACAGAGGCAGTCTACAAGAAGGGCCTGAGCCACCTTTACTTCCTGAGGAGGCTCAGGTCCTTCAGTGTCTGCAACCAGATGCTCCAGATGTTTTATCAGTCTGTTGTTGCGAGCACCATCTTCTTCGCTGTGGTGTCCCGGGGTGCGGGAATCAAAGCAAAGGATGCAAACAGACTAAATAAACTCATAAAGAAGGCAGGGTCTGTTGTTGGCTCTAAGCTTGTCACCCTGGAGGAGGTGGCGGAGGACAGGATGCTGGCAGAACTGCTGATGATCATGGACCATGTCTCTCACTGCCTCCACAAAACTCTGGACAACGTTAAAAGCAGCTTCAGCAACAGACTCATTCAACGCTCACACAAAACACACACATGATGTATTGCGCTTTAAATTATTATCTCTGTACATGAACCTACACATTATTTCTCTCGCATCTATCTATCTATCATTAGGAGTCCTATTGACTTGACCATAACTTCCTCTACACAGAAGAAGGCTATTTCCCAAAAGTCTAGAAGATGCGCCCGGTTACATTTTATCCCCATCCAAGCTAACTCAGTGCTAAACCGGAAGTTAGCCGACTCAGTCAGCGGAAGTCTCAAGTGCGCATGCTCTATGGCACCCCAGCTGGACAGCCACCACCAAAATTCTGACACTGGAAAACAGTCAGTATCAGACTTTCATCAGTTACATAGAAATGGAAAAATATATGCGTCAATTACGATAGTGGAATACCCTACTGAACCTAATGCCACCACAGCCTGGGAGTGCAAGGTAGGACAGACCGCAAATCTGCAAATGGCCAAGCACCCTTCCTCTCCACCCTCCTCCCCCAAAGTCATAAATTAACAAAATGAGAAAAAAAGCTAATCCACGCTTGATCAATCAATCA
>CAEMYA010000029.1:314805-362127 GCA_903131615.1 Diplodus sargus
AATACTGTGTGCGCTTTGTTTTTCTATGCACTCTGTTCCGTCATTCCTCATTTTCATGTTTTGAAGTACTGGCACGAGACTAGTTGTTATGTCCATTCAGGACAAATTAATTTGTGTTCGTTTGGTAACGGCTCGCTGCATGTTTAGTATGCAGCTGTTTTTATCTGAAATAGTTAAGTTTCGTTTTGATCGAAATTAAAGAGAGTTGTGTGCATAAGCCTCTTGTTTACAACTCACAACACAAGCACCAGCCGCTTGTTGCATCTCACGCAAGCGCAGAACGTACACGCTGCTGTGGAGATGGTAGCACATCGAAGCGGTGTGTTTCAATGCAACTTTTGTGCCGAACGGGTCAGACAAGAGGCAACAGAGTAGTCAGAGAGTGGTCGGATAAGGCGGTTGGACGTCTGGGCGGTGTGTGGGGCCCTTTAAAGGGGCTAGTGAGTACTTGACAGCAGCATTTGGCTGGTCTCCTCAGTCACCGATGGCGAGTGCCTGTAAAAAAAAATAATAAATAAAATTAGCAATACAATGTCTCTGGTAAAATAAAAAAATATAAAAGACTAATGGAAGGAGAGAAAGAAACATAAAAATTAGGAGAGAGATATGGGCCAGAGCAATAAACTGTTCAAAGGAGAGTGAAAATGGTTAAAGACAGGACGAAAAATAAGAGACAGAAAGGAGAGAGGGTGGTTAGTTATAAGCCCGTTTTAGATAGAAAAGGCGGCACATTTGCTTTAAGGTAAGCAAAACTAAAATGGAGGCGTAATATTCTTCCTTTTCCAAAAGCCACCACTGAGGTAGGCGTAAACATGTGACGTGCGTGAAGTACGAAGTTGGACAGTCAACAGTGACTTCAAAATAAGAGCTTTACATTGCACCACGTTGAAGTTTAGAACTGGATTCTTAGCGGGGGGCTTTTAATTTGAAAGTAGCGACCGTTTGTAGCTTGCCGCTACACAACAAGCGGACACAACCAAACGGCTACAGAGACCGGGGACATGCTAGCATCTCCTGGAATCGGCTGTCCAGTTGCTCATTTTGACGTCCGTTGATGAAGTGATGGACTGACTGCTGTGATCAGCTGTTTCCTGGTTTTAATACTCCCCGCCTGTGGGTCGCACAACAGTGCAGGTCATCGACACCTCTGCCCATCTCACCTATGGGCCGGCACATTGACGCCTCGGATATAAATAGCAGTCGAGGTGGAAATAAGCGTACCCTCTGAGGTGGCAAATTGGCGGACCAAAACAGACCCACAATTTCCCGCCCTCTGTCTAAATCCGCGGACCAAGCCGCAAAAAGGATGGCCAAATTGGGGAGGATTACCTCCCTAAACTATGAGCTAGGTCAGTAGAGTAGCATGTTATTGGAATGTTAAGAAGGACTAATGAGGAATGGAGTCAAGCAGAAACTAGAAACGTCAGAAGTTTTAGAAGACAAATTGTGTGCTTGCAAAATTTTGTTTAGTTTTAAGTATTTTAGTCAGTACTTGATAAAAAGAATGAAACTGACATATACGAGATTTTCGTCTTTACTGCCTTTTTTTGCTGACTTCAAATGAGTCAAAGGATGCCCTACCTCATTTACGAAACTGTTTACTGAAAGGCTGGAAAACTAGCGAGCAATGAAGTTAATTAAGTTGAATTAATAAATGATAAGATAATGACACATACATTTTACAATAAAAAAAAGATAAAGGTCAGATACACATACGGCTAATTGAGCTCAAGCTAGCTACAGAGCTTGCTTCAGTTAGCCCTATTTAGCAACCTGAACTAATGAAACAGTTCAACTATCATACAAACAAAACAACACTGGACACTACCAATTTCGGGAGATAAGCATAACTTTACCTGCTCTGTTGAACTCCACATGGACTTCTCTGGCTGGAATGATATGACAGAGCTGTGCTCTCCAAAGTCAAGTTCAGAAATAGCCAGTTAGGTTACATATAACATTCAGAAATTAGTAATTTGAGGAGTTTGATCAGTAAAGAAGTGCTACCATCAAAACAGAAACATGAACCCGCAATCATCAGTAAGATGCTGATGGATAATGACTGGACTTGAGAAAGGATGTTAGCACATGTCTCCGCTGCTTGACAGAAAATACTATTTTATGATGTTGAATTACAGTTTCTTATTGTTAACTGAGCATTAACTGTTAATTTACATGTAAGCATGAATATTTAACAGTATTTTACATATATTTTAAAATACAGTAAGATATTGTTGTAATCCACTTTAAATTGACAGCAATTCATTACAAATACTGTTTTATGCTGTTAAATTACAGCTATCCACTGTTATTGTTAAATTACTGATTTAACTGTAAATTTACAAGTGAGGCATGAATATTTAACAGTGTTTTACAATTATTATAAAAAACTTTACTGTTGTAAATCCACCATAAATATACAGCAATTCATTAGTGCATTGTTTTCTACAGTATAATACTGTTTTAATGGAAAACAGCATGTAACTGTCACAATTTGGCTGTTTTCTTACAGCAATTTGTCATAGTATATTGAATAAAATTCAATGAAAAAAGATGCCCTCAGGAGTTGCCACCGATCAAAGTCACCAGTTTCCCATATCCAACTGCTCACCTGTTAACATTTCCGAATCAACCCCAGCTGCTGACACACCTGCATCACACCAGTCCTTCAGTGTTAAAAACCAGTTTACCAGCTCTTTACCTTTGCCAGTTCTCCACATAGTGCACTTGTGTTCCTGCCATCTACCTGTTTCTGTTTTTCTGCCAGGTTTTTGCTGCCTGTACATTGACCTGTCTGCCTTGCACTTTTGGATTTATTTGGTCTTGTGCCCGCCTTTAAGACGGATAACATGAATGTTGGTTTAGTAAAGCTTTTTTCCTTCAATCTGTTCTGCCTGTCTGCATTTCTCAATCAAGTTCCAGCATACAGACATGTAAATGCAACACTGTGGGAGCCACAGTGGGTGGGTCTCAACAGGAAGAAAAGTGAATCTGGTCCATCTAGTCTGACTGCTTTTCTCTGTATTTCAAAGTGACAAAGCCGAGACTTTTTAGTGTTCAGCTAGTCATTGACACACAGGTTTGTCAGAACACAAAAATGACTCTGTTTATCCTTCTTTCAGTGCTATTTCTCATACAGTCTCATAAATTTTATCATAGACCTTCATTAAGAAAATTATACAGATCCAATTGGTTCCATTTCATTCAATCAAAGCCAATGTCTAAGAGCAGAAGGATATGGATAATTTTGAATCCATATCCAAAGTATTTATTTATCCTATTTAAGCCATGTTGCATATTGCATTGGTTGCAGTGGGCCTTCAAAATGCTTCTAAATGATACAATCCTGAATGTTGGGATAATACTCTTGTTTTGTCAATAAGCTTGTTTGTTTAATACAAACTGACAATTTGTAATAAATAAGCCATTGTGTGAATGTTACTGTGGATACATAATGGACTGCTTTCTACAAGGTTCATCATATTTTTTAATAATATATTTGTAGTTGTGCTGGCTGTTTTTGACTGAGTGAAATTTCATTTTGAATAACTGTGTGTGCACTAGTGATGTAGACAGCTGCATGCCAGCAAATTGAATTTAGTCGACAGAACTGCCAAAAATTTCATGTGACTGTCATGTGACACTTGTTTGCGATCGCCCTGCTAGTTGCATGAAGTCTTTGAACAAGGATAAAGTATGTCATCTCATGGCGATTGCACATTCATGGATCTTATATGGTAACTTGAAACCCAAAAGCAGACGCAGATATGGTGAAATTATGCAGTTGAAAGGTTTTATTGAAGTACATATGGCGATGGAGGGAAAGAGGGGCTGGCTGAGTGTTGCTGAGCTAAAGGTGGATAGGTAGATGAGGTGATCCTAAAGCATCAAATAATTTGTTGAACCAAGGTAAAACAGCATGAGGAACATTAAATATGAGACTAAGGTAATAGACACAGCAGGCAAGTTAGTTTTGTCTCTCAATTCAGATCTGAAGTCATTGGATCAGATTTTTACGCCCAGACATCACCAACATGGTAACTATGGTGACAATGTAGGCATCAGTAACTTTGTACTCTGGTGACACAGCTTTACAGTATGGAAGCATGATCAATCCTCTCACTCTCCAAACAATCCCAATGTCAAGTTGCGGAGCTTATATGGTTTGGATCCACATTTCATGTTTTTTGTTTTTTGATTTTTTTTTGTAGTTCCAGTAATTACAGAAACATCACTCACTCAAATTGAGACAGGTCAGTCATAGAACTACAGAGGCATAATTTTTCTTGTTCTGTATAACTTTGTGAGTTATTATTATTATGCTGCTCTGCCACTACGCTGAACAAAAAAGGATCATGGACAACCGACGAGCCATTTTCGTCTTCTTCTTGTTGTGTTCGGTTTCTCCTTCTACTGTCTGTTTGTATACAGTGTGCAAGCTTTTTGTGCATGCTCCGTCTCTTCTTCTCCGTTTTTGGGGAATTTCAAGTGCCACCTATACGTCTAGAATATGAGACGTATAGGTGAGTCATTTTCAGTGGATCCGTTTGGACGCAAATATTCTTGAAACTATGCCAAGGAAGACGGGGGGAAAAAGATTGCTTTGGTACATGTGGACATGGCCCAAATTATGCTTCTTTCGAACAGACACCCTAATTTATATTCAATTTTAGTAATTCCCAAGAAGGGTTTCAATTTCAGCTCCTTCTGAAGAAACATTTTAGTCACATTAGCAGCAACTTTCCCTCAGGTATTCTCTCACTGCTGTGCTCTCTTCAGTAGAATCTGACTAGAGCCACAGCAGTCGGTTCTGCAGTAGGAGTGTCTCACTGTTTTCGACTTTTAAATCAGCGGGAGAGAGCATGGTGAGCACACCAAATCATCTCCACAGCAACTGTCACATGATTTCACTTTCAGAGAAACCATTGGCAAGTTGCCTGAGAAATCAGCCAGATAGGAAGTAAGTTTGCCCTTAAAAAATCTAATGCTCATGTTATATATAGTTAGATAATGCAAAGCCCTGTGAGACAATCTTGTGATTTTAAGCAAAACTAACATGATTCAGGATGCATCTATTTCTGTCATTGTGAAGATTTAGATTTGATAGTGGTGTAAATAATGTCTTTTGAAATCAATGAATACATTTGGGATCTCAGGGGCTGGGTGAGTTTTGTGGAGCCATTTGATGTTTTTCTCACTCCCCAGCTTCTTAATTGTTTAGGGGAAAGCTGCAATGCTGTTTTTCCTTCACCCGACTTTCTGTCAGCATGGGGTTGAGGACATGATGACTGAATTTTCAGTTCATTAAATGAGTCAACATTCTTCAGTCTCATCAGGAGCAAACACTTTTGTACTATGCCTTCAAGAGTTTTCAATAATCAGACACAGTCTATAATTATCATAATGGATTATTGTGCCATCGCGCAGGGAACAGGCCCCGGGGCCGAGCGATCAGAGAAGCCCCTGAGCCAAAGTCTGAAATGTCAACTACGCCCCCCTCTTATTTTGAAGGCAGGTTCATGTTCCGGTTAGTTCCGGTCTTGCGCTTGGCAGCTAAACGTTACTGGTCAAGAGGTTGGCCTACGTCACAACTACAGTCGGTCGCCGCTTGAAACATGTAACTGTGTGTGGGTGTGTGTGTGTGTGTGAGAGAGAGATAGAGGAGGGGCAGTAAGCAGTGAAACCGGCAGTCTGCTCCGTGTCCTTCCACTGCCTTATCGCGGCGGACATGACTCTGTCTCTGGGATGGCTTTCCGCTCTGGCCGCGGGCTTTATCTCCGTTCACGTTTTGCAGAGACTCTACTTCCCATACTTTTGGAGGGACCTCCTTTTTCTGCTGAAGGTGATCAGGTACGGCGCTAAACTGGAGATGTTCAAGCTGACGTCCAGCGTGTTTACGGTCCTCGACAGATTCATCCAGCAGGCGCAACGCATCCCTAACAAGCCGTTTGTCATCTACGACGGGAGCATCTACACCTACCGGGACATCGAGACACGCAGCAACAGACTGGCTAATGTTTTCCTCGAGAGAGTGAAGCTGAAGAAGGGGGACTGTGTTGCCTTGATCATGAGCAACGAGCCCGACTTTCTGTGCGTTTGGTTCGGGTTAGCGAAGGTCGGCTGCTCGACTGCTTTCCTCAACACTAACATCAAGCCCAAGTCTTTGTTGCACTGCTTCAACTCCTGCGGAGCCAAGACTCTGATTGTTGGTTCAGGTAAAGCGCTCACCTGCACCTGTTGTCACTGAGGGTTTCCCAAGGGTTAGCACCATGATCCCCATATATCACTGTCTTCACAACACCTCTGAGGGAATGGATCCTTTCATTAAAACATCTGACAACAAACATAGTCATGATGCTAACATCTGTTGTTTGTTTAAATGAACATTATTTAACTTCACCATGTAACGTCATCAATAACACTCGTCTAGTCTGTCAGTAGATACATTCATATTGCTCTCGACTGGTTTCAAATCAATACGAACTACATCCTGGTTATTCACATATCTCTACGACTTTCTGTAATACCCTCATCTAGATTACAGATCCGGCATCTCTTTGACTCCTCAGTCTCTCAGACTAACATGAGCTGCAGGTGCTATGAGATGTAAAAACAAACTGCTGGTGTGACCTTAAAATGTTAGTGTCCATGCTGCTTTTAAATTTGACATTGACTGAATTTGAGAAGACATGTTGAGGTAATTCTGCGATGACTCAAAACAAATAAACTCGACTAGATATATAAATTCCCATGTTGTACTGATATCCTTAAGTCTACATGACCTAATCACTATTCACTATCACTTTGTTCAGTGTTGGTACAAATCTCAAACCACTCCCAATTATTCTGTCACTTTGTGAACCATACAGTTGTCGTTTTCACGCCCCACACCACTTTGTGTAAATAGCAAATGTACGTCCACCTGTGCACCCTTGCGCATGTTGGTATTGAAATGAGGTGTGGTCAGACACATTGATGTCGCATTGGTGCAGAAGGTGACTGTTGGAGCAGTGACCAGTAGTTTCCTGCTGTTTAAAGGACACTGTTATGGGCCTACAATTACAGCCACCTTGATATTTCCCTCCCATCCGACTACCTTCTTGCTGCCACCTGGCACCCCAGTCCTGGGGGGGTCTCTAGATACCACTTCACTTAGTGGGTTAAAGTACATGAAATCTTGCGGTGAAGATGTTTCGGTTCTGATTAAAATGTCTCTCTTTGACACACCCCACTAGCTTAGTTGGTAGAGGTTGCAACCCAGGCCCAGGGTTCGAGTCTGACTCGTGGTCTCTTATTGCGTGTCATCACCCTGCCTTCCTTCACCTTTACAGTTCCATCAGAGTTCTTTTAGCCTTCGCTTTCATAGTACATAAACAAAATTGCGGGGACTTCTGGTTCACAAACTTTCTCTATTTTAGATAACTACTGGATGAAAATGTTCCTCATAGTGTGTTAGGGAATGAAAATGCAGTGTAGTGTCGTAACCTATTCTTCCTTCATGTGTTCTGTCTAGGTATCATGATCACCTCACCAAAAAATTGCTCTGATGTGACATCCACATTTTCAGAAATATGGGAAAATTAGCAAATGTTTTTTTTTTTGTTCTCTTTGAGTAGGATTGCTTCCAACTCAACATTCTGTTACCTAAGAAAATATTCTGCTTGTTTTGATAAACAGCCTTTAAAGAATAACATTTTCACTGTGGCAAAAAAAAGTTTGCTCTCAGATTTTCGCACAAACCTGACGCCATGGTCTAGCATTAATGTAATGCATGACAAATTCCATTTAAATAATTAATTACATAACATGAAAACTTCTCTGACACTATAAAAGTTTGTCCCGGTACCACGGCAGATGCAGTCAGCTGCCCAGAAGTGTGCTGCAAATATAGTTTTTTCCTTCCTGTGTAGTACTGTTGAAAAACAAAAAGCTGAAGTATGATATTGATGACCTCGTGCCATGGTAGTCATTAAATATGCTCTGACACACTCTCACACACGTCAAATACTGTATGCCTGCGATACACTAAGGACAGCTGATTTCACACTCAAGTAAAGCTACAGCTTCAATCATCACTGCTCTGCCTGGTAGAAAGCTAAACTGTTGCAACTGGTTTCTGCACATGGCGCCCAGTGGTGTTTCGATTCTGCCCCACGTTCACTATGTCATCATGGACTCTTCCAGGTCCGAGCACGCAGCTGTCACGGCCCTGTCCAGGGCCATTTAGGTCCCTGTCACGGAGGAACAGGACATATCTAAGAGGCTTCACCTGTACAGAGGCATGTCCACAATGTGCGTCCTCTCTGCTTTAATGATTAAGGAGGCTGCTTTCAGCCATTTTAAACGTGTCTTTGTGCGCACTAATGTCACTGCAGCAAATGTCGTGGCACATTTAAGCAACAAAACTCAAATCTGTAGTTATAAACTTAAGAGGACAGTGGAAACTCTTCAGACGAAACAGAATGAAACTTTTGTCTTCTGAATAAATACTTACACACACTCTGATGGAGCTCAGGATTTATCAAGAGGACGGGTGCTTGATTCCAAACTATTTTACAGTATGAATCTGGACTGTGTCAGTGCGACCTTTTGAACATCAAGATGAACACTGAACATATTTTTTTAAATTTAAAATAATGAATCCTATTTGTTTTAAAGATTCTGTAAATCCAAAAGATTTCCTTAAAATACATGTGAATTTAGGGCCATTTAGACAATCCTTTAATTTTTCAAAAAGATCATTGTATTGTTTGGATAGCCTTCTTTAGATACACAGGATTACAGACTCTAAAGGACATAGCATAGCCCAGTAGCATCAGCACTACTTACAGTACTTGCTTGCTGCTTGTTTTGTAATGACAGGTGATTCTGAATGTCGAGTCTGGGTTTTGGAATGGAAAATTTGGAAAGTCTACCTGTATTTCCAGGACACATTTCATAGGCACTGAAAAGGAAATTTCATCACATCAATATGCATTAAATAGTAGGCTATTACCAACTTGTCTGTCAGCGGGGTCATTTTGTAGATTAAATGCTCATTTTAACCGAACACATAGCCATCATGGCTTTTAATTAAACAAACTTCAGTCTTACCATGTCTGTGTGCTCCTCAAATCAACATTGTAACATTTGAGGATATTGATGGCCAAACACTGGTGGATTTGTTTGTGTTGCTTGAGCCTCTAATACTTGTATCCTTTTCTCTCTAAGCTTTTTAGCTACTCCTTTACTTTTTGACATTTTCATCTGATCTCGCTGTTGTTGATATACGCAACAGGGGGAAAGAAAAGCCATTGGTCAAACTCATTTCCACTGGCAAGCCTTCCTTGGTATTTTTTGGGAAGAAAACAACCAAATTAAATAAATTGAGGATAGCCTAATATACATACTTTTGTATTTGTAATAAAACAATTTCAGACATTCCCATAGCCTAAGGCAAAATAGAAATAGATCAAAAACAGGCTGTAACTCAAAATTAACCGTAATAGTAAAGTAATAGTGCATTGGGTTTCTCATCACTTGTGATGTCAAACAGAGATTATTTTCAGTTTAGTTGATTAAACCAACAGTATTTCTATTCCCTAAGTCTAACTCTGCAGCTAAGTGGTTTTACCTCCTTAACTTGACTGTGGCTGAAAATTGGAAACATTCTTGTAAATATCTGAAAACAACACATTTATGAAGTGTAATGATAAAAAGCTATAAAATAAAACCTTACTTCCATGTGTGTGGTCACCCACGCCAGAGTCAATTTCAGTATGCGGTCAGACAGCACTTCATTTCAATTACTGCACTACTGAATACCTTATAATATACCACTCAAAGAAAAATTCAAAAATTCTGACATGTTTCCAGCAGAATACCTCTAATAAAGCCACCCAACTAGTTTTACAAGGCAGAATATCTCCTTCTATGAGATTAAATACATAAATTATGGGAAAGCAACATGCACTCAGAGCACAGGTTCAGACAGACACGGAGCTTGCACTACAATGTCCTGCAAAACAATGCTCATTTTAGCGAAATACCAAGTTTTTTGGCAGCTCCTCTCAGTAGAGTAGTTTAAGGGCACACTCACACTAGGCAAACCCAGTTTGTTTGACTAGTGTGAGCGCTCTGTACCGCGCTCAAGCATGGTACACTTTCTTGGCCCTGGCAAGGTTGGAAGAGGTGCACTTCAGCATGGTATGGTTGCTCATGCACAAGCAAAAGCAAGGGAACCAATGTGGACATGAAGTATAATCATTCATTTTACGCCGCCTTGCATAATCAAGAAAGCCAGGAATGTGAGAGTGCCGTCTATGACAAAATAAAACGACACAAAAAAAGTCAGTAAAGTTATGTTCTCTTTGTTATATCTTCCATTGTGCTGCGACCATGCTACGACATGGTGACGTACAAAAGGTAACCATGCTCTGGACCGGTTGTGGCAGGAGCAATGTGAGTGAGCAACTGGCAAAGTGTGAGTGTGCCTTAATAAATATATGTTACAAAAAAATGCATATTAGGTTAATGAGAAAAGTTTAGTGGGACATTTCACTGTTATTTCATAAGTGAAGGATCCTGGCCTGCGCTGCCATCTTACCCTTACACACAGACGTCTTCACTCCTCTGTTACGGCTCTGTTACTACCTCCTCTGGTGGATCAGAGGCAGAACAAACTGTGCCCCCTCTGTAACTTTCACACTCATGGCAAGGCGGAATATCGGCACAAGATTCCTGCCTTGAAAAGGTTGAAAAGGAAGAAAATTTAATTTGTAATATTTGCTCTCCATTTTATTTAATACTTCAGCTTCCACCTATTTGTCACTGGAAGAAGCCTGTTTCTACAGTTAATAGAATTCATCATGCTGCAGCCATGTGACTATATCCACATTGGTTCATGATTGCTCAACCAAACAAGCATGATGTTAGTAAGGGACACTGTCCTTACTACAACCCTAACGCAACAGGGGAAGGATTCATGGAATAGCTGGAACAGCTGACTACATGGCTGATTACTATGGGGGAACTTAAGTTCATTCTAAAGGACTGAGAAAATTGTCATCATCATGATTGCTCCTACATTTTCACTGAAGCTGTATCTGTGCATCTTAGCTGGATTTCTTACATTAAATATTGATTAATATAAGGACATGTCAACAGATTATTTAAATTTATTGAAGCCGTTCATCTGTTAATTGCAGTTGTGAGACTGTCTCTCTCTGATTGGTGCTCTTTGCAGTTTTTGAGCTTGGTGGATTGTCACTGCTTTTTTTCCAGGCCTCAATTTTATAATAAAACTTTAGCTAACTAGATGTACTGGCTTTGCATGGGGGAAGATCTGTATTTGGGGGGAAAAAAAGAGTTTATGGTGAAGAGTTATTGAGCAAAATCTGATTCTAAAGCCAATATTTATAGAATAAAATCTCATCTTAGGGTTTATAATTCGATTTTAATCAGATCCTTCAACGATTGAAAAGGAAAGTTGGTGAATGAGTCTAAACGCAACCCCAGAGAAAACTAAAACATTACCTTCTCTGTAAACTTTTCTCAGTCATGTCAGATACATTTTCATCAGCAATGATGGTTGTTTCATGGTTTGTTCCCACATACACAATTTTTGTTCAGAGTTTATTTGTCCCCAACAGCCAGATTACTCTACTCTGCATGAGCTATAAGCTAGTGAGCAATGACACACACCAAGAGCAAGGTGCAATAGTGTTTCACAACTCTGGGAAAGGTGCTGGAGATCCTTCACAGCTCTTTTCTGCTTCCTTTCAGTCTGTTTAATCCAGTTTAGAATTGTTGTGTAATATAATCAAACTGTCATGCAATATTCTCCACATTACTTTTAATTTCAAATCCATTTCCTCCTCATCTCGTAAACTCTTTACAGCAAAGGGAAAACTACTTCAGGCAAGTTTAAACTTTTGGTGATACGGTAAAAGTTTTGTTGAAGTTTGTCACTTCTAACTTTTTCATTATTTATAATCATCTGAATGTGTCTTCCAGTTTATGTTGCCAGCAACCTTTAAATCAAGCAGCCTTCTAATGAGCTATCCTGAACCAATATTTTCTAACATTAGGTAGGCCTACATAAAAATTGTAGAATTGTGCAGAATTATGTCATCACTGTACCAGTCCATCTGCTTCAGTGTCCAAAGTACGTGTTGCCTGCCAACATTTAGAAGCAGTTAGAACACACACACTGTTTCAACTGATCACCATTTATAAAAAATGTATGAATGAAGACAACTTACTAACATGTAAACAGTAACCAATATAGGCTATTTTTTTGTGGATGGTGGAGGAAAACCCCAGACTTCCTTAAAAAAGTGTTGAGTTAGGACAAACTCCATAAGCTTTGTGAAACGGGGTCTCTGACATATTCTCAAATATTTGGGCCTTTTTGTCAATTTGGCAAATGTAACAGTCATTCATTCTTGGTGTAAAAAGCATTGCAAGCAGGGAATTGATATCCAATCACAAGTGGTCACTTGCGATGCATGTCGACACACATGACAATGCTAGGTGTGAAGTGACCGGCTTATGGAGTGGTGTAGGAATGATGTATTTTTGTAGGCCAACAGGAAGTTAGCATCGCCCTGGTTGGATTTTGGATTATTGCCAAAAATAAGCCCTGTCAGAAACACAATCTTGTGTTTTGTTCATCAAGATAATCTTCACTGATAAACACCACTTTGTGATTTCTAAGCGTAAAATAAATTACTAGCAGTAAAAAACTAATGTTAGGCTATAAACCGACTACATTGCAGTCACATGACTTAAACGTCCCTACCGCTAAGTGTCTTAGCACACAATTATTTTACGTTTTCTATAAACTGATCAATGTACAAGTTAAGTTAAAGTTAGAGTTAGAATAGTTTGAAACCAAAGTCGACCTGTAAAGACAGACTAGTAAGTAGATAAGGTCTCGATGTTTGCTGTGATGACATTTTCTGTCTTCGACAACCTCTGTAGTCTAATTTTAACAATAGGCATTAAGCAACTGCCGTTTTTAAGACATGTAAGCACTTCACATTAAATTGTGGGACAGTTGATTATTTATTATATGTCATGGAACAAAACGTGTCAGTATCTGAAGCACCTTATTTTATTAATTTAAGTCAAAACTAATTAGAAAAACCAATAGACTGTGAGACAGTAGAACTGGATTTGCAAAAAAAAAATATCACTGATTTCTGGCTTTTAGCAATACAATCGACACCACTCTACAGCTGTCCACTTGTGAGCAGATCACTCAGGATGGATGATCAATTTATGGTCATTGTTGTGCTGCATTATTATTCCTTCAGGAGCTTTGGGAGCTTGTAGGGAGTAGGTTTCATAGATCGCCGCATAGTAGATTGCATTGGTGATGGATATAATGATCTCTGATCAATGGCCCACTACTGTTCTATTTCTTTTTTTGGTCTAGACACAAAATAGAACGTAATGTTACTTTGTATTGCATACATATTGTAATCATTTACAAGGTCCCTGTCAGGAGTTGTGCCATATTGTGAAATACATCTTAGTAGACTAGAAACATAGTAGACTTCAGACCTGGCAGTGGAGGTTCATGACATCAGTGTACAGTTTCAGTCCTGTATGATAGGAAATCATATAACATACAATATTATTAGCTCCCCATTTCAATAATTTAATCTCCATGTCACACCTTTTTTACAGCACATGCCTACAGTTGTGGCCAAAGGTTTTGAGAATGACAAGTATTAGTTGTCACAAAGTTGCTGCTTTAGTGTTTTTAGATCTTTTTGTCAGACCTTACTATGGTACACTGAAGTATAATTACAATCATTACATAAGTATCAAAGGCTTTTATTTACAATTACACTAAGTATATGCAAAGGGTCAATATTTGCAGTGTTGACCCTTTGTTTTCAAGACCTATACAATTTGTCCTGGCATGCTTAACATGCTCAACTTCTGGGCCTCATCCTGACTAATGGCAGCCCATTCTTGCATAATTAATGCTTGGAGTGTTTGTCGACCTCCCTCTTGAGGATTGACCACAAGTTCTCAATGGGTTTAAGTTCTGGGTAGTTTCTTGGCCATGGTCCCAAAATTTCAATGTTTTGTCACCCGAGCCACTTAGTTATCATTTTTGCCTTATGGCAAGGTGCTCCATCATGCTGGAAAAGGCACTGTTCGTCACCAGACTGTTCTTGGACAGCGCCACACTGTGCATGCAGATGCACTCACATCTGCCTGCTGCCATTCCTGAGCAAGCTCTGCACTGGTGGTGCCCTGATCCCGCAGCTGAATCAGCTTTAGGTCAATCCTAGTGCTTGCCTTCTTCACATCAATTGAACCTCTCCCCTTGAAGTTCTTGATGATCTGATAAATGGTTGATTTAGGTGCAATTTTACTAGCAGCAATATCCTTGCCTGTTAAGCCCTTTTTGTGCAAAGCAATGATGATTGCACATTTCCTTGCAGGTAACCATGGTTAACAGGGGAAGAACAATGATTTCAAGCACCACCCTCCTTTTAAAGCCTCCAGTCCCTTATTCTAACTCAATCAGCATGACAGAGTGATCTCTAGCCTCGTCCTTGTCTGTACTCTCACCTGTGTATTTTTTTCTTTTGGGATTAAATTCATTTTCATGGCAAAGAGGGACTTCATTCTCAAAACTTTTGGGAACTGCTGTACCATTAAATCTTTAGGAGTAAGTAGAAAGCAGCTAGCTAAGATGGGTGGGTAAGGTATAATTCAAAGTTTCCTTTTTTAAAAAAAATCTGTCTTGGCTGTCTCCATCTCTTAGATTTAGTGGAAAGTCTGGACGGCGTTCTAAGCAGTCTGCTTGAGGATGACATTCAGGTGTGGGCCATGAAGAATCAGAGTGAGCACACACAGGTGCACACTCTCTTGGATAAGATTGATGTTGCATCTGACCAGCCTGTACCAGCCGTGCTACGTTCCTGCACTTCCCTCAAATCCCCTACTTTGTACATCTTCACCTCTGGAACAACGGGTGAGTCTGTGGTTTTCTAAACATGTAATCTGTTTTCAGGAAAATATCATCATCCAACAGAGGATTTTATGTCATGTACGTGGTACTTGCAATGTTTGTCATGTAATCTTGCTGTTAGGGTTGGGCGAATGGACAAAACTATCGTCTTGTCTCGTATTTGACATTTATTTAGCTAAATTAATGGCGCGCCTCCTTGAAAATATAAGTGCAACCCAGTCACCAGAATAAATGTTGGCAATTTACATGTCTGCAAAAGCCAGATAGGTTAAACTTTTTTCATTTCTTTTGGGTCTATGCTCACTGTGTTGTGACAAGACTGTGCTTAGGTTTAGGCACAAAAGAACCTTGATTATGGCTAGGAAAAGATCATGTTTTGTCTTAAAATACTTGATTTAGTTACTACAAACACAGATGGAGATGTCCCAACTTCCTGTCAAAAATGTCTATTTCTGTTACCACAAACAAAGCTGAAAATTCTCCAGAGGTCCCCTTAAAAAAGGACATTTTTAAATGCGGCCTAAAACTTTTGTCACTGTCTTGGCAGCCATCTCATCAAACTCCACCAATACGCCGCCCTCCTCCTCCTGATATGAATGTTGGGTCATAAGCATGTAATGTGAATGTGATATTTGGATGAATGTTTTCATGGTTTGTAGCCAATGACACATTCAAATGTGATCGGTGGTTTGTAGAGATGTTAACTACCAGTATTCTGTTGTTCAGTCCTTGACTCACACACTAAAACAGGGGAACAGATAAGATGTGAGACAACAGACTTAGTGAGTCACAATATAATTTCACATGTTGTGCTCTTATAAAGTAGACATTTGTGCGAACGTTTAACATTATAGTTTTGGTTTGCCACGAGACCTTGTTAAGCTATTTTTAAGTCTACCTGTGTGTTATACAAAATATTCAATGTGTTGTGTCCTGTAATGTCAGTGATATAAAAGCCGTTGGCTACTGGTGATTATCATCACAATAAAAACTGCTTTTTAAATCTAACACAACAACAAAGCTTGTTAGCAATACTTTCTGCCGTCAGACCAGCTGTCATGCTACTAGCTGTCCTGTGACATCACTGGATATCACTCCCCTGGCTGCAATGCCACCAAAAATGAATGACTGTGTTACATATTGCTTTCTCCAAAGCAAACAGTTTATTAATTGCACCCATGTTTATGTAATTTCTGCATAGCTGCTGTTACACAGCTGCTGTAACATAATGTTATTTTTACACCTAAACACCATCTGATGTTGTTATTCAGCCATTTCATATTTTCAGTTTATTTTTTTTGTTATTATCATATCATAAAAAAAGATACTGAAATATTAATTACAAAAGTTTTTGATGCTTATTATGGGTAAAAAAAAGCAACAGTTAGGTGCCACCCCTAGACTACTGTTATTCCCACAGCCATGTTGGTTATACCTAATGAGGCATTTCCTATTAAGAGTTTTAGTGTTAACTTTTTAATTACTAAGCAGTTGGGAGTTTGAAATAGTTTGGATTACGTGTTCTTGGAATTCACCAATACCAGAGGCCAAGCAATCCAATAGGCTAGTTTCAAACAGGCATGCCTTATTTTAGCCATTGTGAGAAAAAGGTTTAGTAGTTAGTGCTGCAGGGGACCATGGTGAACCAGCACACATCCAACACATCATCAAGATAAATGTATTCTACCTTTCTACAACTGTAGAAAATCATCTATACTGCATGACTTAAAAAGTCACGGCTGTTCATGTCACAGCTCAAGTATCTCCACCCTTAGCAAGAAACTTCACTGTTACATTCTTTTACATTTTCAATCCATTTTAAGGGGTTAAGCTTTGGTTTGAATATCCTGCCTTACTGCACCATGAAAACTGAGTCAATAAAAGTTTGTGCCACACCTTGTCATTCATACATTTTGAAATAGCTGGCATGTGCTTTCATTAAAATCTGTCTGAATTTACTCTGTTATCAGGATTTGTAAAAAGACACTAAACGTTTGTTTCTGACAGACGTCATCAGTCTGTAAGAACAGTGATGCTTTGACTTAAGTTCATTCTGCTGTCATCATCTTCAACACCACATGCATACCACTGTGACCTGATAAGTGGTTTTAAAAGAGAGCGAGACCTTTTAAAACAGGGTGAAAGAGCATCTGATGGTTTGGTATCATTTACATGTTGACAGCACTGGAAACATGTTGGCATTAGACTCTGGTTTCATTGACATTATGTTCATTGTCATTGAGGCAGCAGATGGCTATGTTCTCCCTCCTAATGCTATAGCATTATATGTAAAAGGGCAGCAGTGCAGTTGAAATGGACTGACATTATCAAATGTTTATTTTATGATGTCATGTGATGGAATATTCTGTCTTCAACAATTCCCCAGGTCTCCCTAAGGCTGCAGTGATTACTCACCTACAGAGCCTGAAGGCAGCAGCGGGTTTTTGGGCATTTGGAGTGACGGAAGATGATGTCATGTACATCCCCCTACCACTCTACCACAGTGCAGCTTCTTTAATCGGTATAGGAGGAACCATATATTTGGGTAAGTCTCAGAATATCTCTACAAGACTGATTCTTGCAGATGTATTTGCTTCTACTTTGTTTTTCTTTGGTCACATTTATATCACTGCATACCAATAATTATAATACAAATTCAATTCATAGTCATACTTTTAAACAGGTTAGATGCATTGGCCAATAATATAATTATATGACGGGTACCTTCCTCCCTCTGTTTCATCTCCTCAATTCTCCCTGGGGAGACTGCCTCACTCTCCACACAACTTCTGTTTTCAGTGTATCTTTAGCACTGAAGTGATTTTGAGAGTAACAGTTGATATAACCACCTCAAGATGAAGAGAAAGCAAAAGGTGGATTTTAACACAGACGTCAATAAAGTCCAAATAAATGGTTATCTTTTGCATATCGGAGGATATATTCTAAACTTCTAAACAAAATGGACTGTTTTAATTACGTTGTTCAGTTCTGTACGTCTTTGTGCTAACATCAGCTGCTAAGGGAGTCTGGTGACTCTTTTATCCGGCTCAGGCTGTATGCTCTATGCCACCCGGTTAGCTGTCACTACGGATGCTACTGCTGCTGCTAGTCTGACTATGATCAGATTTTTAAGATGCATGTATACACTTTAGTCTGACCAAAATCGGACCGGATCGGATTTCCTATAGTCGGATTAAAACACCTAGATTATTCGATTGATAGCAGAGTTGTTTTCGTCAACGATGACGATGACGAAATTATTTCGTTGACGCCCCTATTTTTCATGACGATAACGAGACGGTGACGAGATAAACATGGCTCTTTGATGACTAAAACATGACGAGACGTGTGTGAGTTTTCGTTGACGAGACGAGAATGGACGTAAATGTTAGTGGGTGTTCTGTCAGACGTTCAAAATGCATGACATTTCTGCTTAATATTTGTGTAGCAACTGGACAGCCGCTGAGGTCCGGGAGATGCAGCGTCTCCTCGGTCTCTGTCCTCGTTGTCCGCTTGCTGTTGTAGCAGCAGGCTAGGAAAGGTCGATACTTTCAAATTAAAAGCCCCCCGCTAAGAACCCAGTTCTAAACTCAAAAAGGGGGCAATGTAAAGCTCTTATTTTGAAGACAAATTCGCTGTCACTTTTTTTTCTTTATTGAACAATTTAAGTGTACAAAACCACAAGGTATACAATAACAACCAGCACATATCGGCATATTTCAACAGTTTTTTCATGAATTGATGCCCTGCTTCATCATACAAGAGTGTCACACATAAGTTGGGAAAATAGATGAAAATCTACAAGCTCAACACATTGCAACACATTGTGAGATTGTAGATCTTTTTATTGACCTAAATTAATTTGATAAAGGACTATACCTGTTCTTTTTTCTTTTTTTCTTTACTTAAACTGACTAAAATTAGACTAAAACCTGTTTGAGTTTTCGTGACTAGAACTGGACTAAAACTATCACATACAGAAATGATAAAAATTTGACTAAAACTAAAAACCATTTTAGTCCAAAAGACTAAGACTAAATCTAAAATGGCTGCCAAAAACAACACTGATTGATAGTCACATTACTCGTGCATGTATACGTTACATCAGATCGGATTGGATTTTATGTTCTGCGCAGGCTTCTGATTTTTTTTCCTGGGGCTGTGAGCCGGAAGTAGAAGGACGACGACGGCAACGACGACGGCGACGGCATCTTTCCTCTGAAATAACCGCAAGCAAGAGCGCCATTGTGCATCTAGTCTGTGTAATTACGAAATGTACAAAGATGTAGCTTCGTCTCGCTCTTTGTACGGCAGAGTTTGTTGTTGCCGGTGACGTAAAGAGGTCAGTAGGAGGTGGCTCTATTACCACTAGCAGAAATGGGTACAGCGCCACCTATCGTACCGGGGTATGACATGCTTCGGCCAATAATTCGATTTTCTCACTGCGATGTATACTCGGACAATTGCAGTTGTCTGATTGAGCAGCATAGTCGAACTATGGCTGTAATCTGACTAAGCTATGCATGTAAACGTACTGACTGTCATCGCTAACATACCTAACCATCTCGTGTCTCATTCACATGTAAGAGAACAGCTAACATTACCCTGATCATGTGATCATGACCATTGTTAGTACTCACTGTCATGCTACTATATTGGTATTGGGACATTTTGGCTGCGCTTTCTCTGCCATTCTTGTGTCACTAGCTTGCTTACAGCTTCAGCAATACATTCACCTTGCCTTGCTCATGAATACACAGGGTGAACAGGTGTCCATACAGAGTGCTTTCAGGCAGGCAGATACGTGGGAGACTGACAGGTAACATGTCCAATCGTTTCACATAGGTCGATTAAGACAAGTAGATGGACTGATTCAAAGCCTGCAACCACCTCCTCCTGGATTTTTTTCATTTATAGTCAGAGCATTATTTATTGATTGCTGCAGAGTACTTACAGATTTTCTTGAAAAAAATAAAAATACTTCTAGATTGGAACTTACTAACCCTAGCTTAAATGTTGAGTAAATATAATTACTAAATGTGTGGTTTGTTGCTGGATCTACACTTTAAAAACATATCATGTTTATGTAGAAGTTCACCTTAACATTAAGGTTTATGTATAAGTCTGCATTACTGTTATTGAATCTAACTATGTTATTTATACACTCAACGTGATAGAAACCCTAAGCATTAAATTTGACACTCGCATAACTCACATAATAAAATTAGATGGAACATTTACATCTAATTAAAACACTTAAATTCACTGTTTTAGATGAGATGTGTGAAGATGTGTGCTCACTCCATGAATGTAGCCCAGCTACATGTTTTTACGTAACTTGTGATGTGAGTTTCATATTAGATAGAGAGAAGTGGGTCCCTTGGCAAGCTAGTAATGGGGACTGTGGGGAATGGAGAGTTTAACTGCCAAACTATGTGACCCCTTTGAGGACCCGCTGTTTCACTTCAACTCACAGCTTAATTAGAGGCTTTAGAGCAAGAAGTGGACACTGGGGACTATTATGGAGAATATTATTGTTTTTAGGTCATGGTTGCTGTGTTTCCTGCTTTTACAGAAAGTTAAAAATTCGAATTCATATTTGGATTTGCATAAAATTATATATATAATATACAGTAGGCACTGTGTGTTTCAGCTACTGAGCATAAGCTTAAAAGTAGTTTTATATTTACATAATGGTTTGAGAAAATAGCTGTAAATTCTCATTTAAATGTCCTATGATGACACCTTGGTTTCCTCATTTGTTCCAACTGCTACCAAAGTGAACAGTTCAATGTCCTTTCAACAACCCAACAGGTTGAGATAACAAACCTTGGTGAGGCCAGTACCTGAACAGATGTTGAAATGTATTAAATGAACTGTACATGTTTGTCACAGTTGGCCCTCAGAGTCTTTACATAGGACTAGAAGTTCTGTTTTAAAGTCCAATTTTAAATCAGGTTTAAGCCTGTAAACCCCCACTGCCTGGGCATGGGAGGTGATCTGAAGCACAAGAGATGGTACAGACTGAAGTGAAGCTTTAGGCCCAGAACTGATAAGATAAGTAAATACTATTGCTCAACGTTTATTCAATTCTCATGCCATTCTGTCCTTGTAATAATTCCCTTTCTGTATACAGACTATGAAGTTATTCTGTCAGAGTGGCTTTAGAAGCTACAGTCCTAGCTCCATTCAAAAATGCATTTTGTAATTAAGCTCAAGCTAATATAAAACATCAGAAGTTATAGCCTTTTTTGTACAATTCATCCTTACAGTTACACGCTGAAAACACTGGCTGTAATGCAAGCGCAACTGGCAGGACAAAGATATTCATTAAGTTTGGTTAACTCAGAGTTATTATCATTGGCCTTACTTTAAACTGCATTTTTGAAAACAAGGACTTGATATTTTCGAGAGGAGGAATGATTGCAACAACCAGTAACTCCTTCAGTATACATATGGCATGGAATAACTCCAGCCTGTCCTTAGACGTGGCATGCTTAGTACCAAAGACCAAGACTTTAAACTTGCAGCTGGAGAGCTTACGCAATCTTTTGTTTATAGACCACAGGTCACAGTCAGGTCACAGTCAGGTAACAGTGTTATTTGATAGTGTTGGAGTTGAAGCAAACTCAAGTTTGTGTCTGCCCACAATTTTCATATAGAACAGGTCCAGAATGTTCTATTGATTTACAGAGACTCAGCATTCTCCCACGAGGAAGCACTTGAGGAACAGCAGTGAGAAAAAAGTGCCTTTTAACCTAGCTTTATGTGGGCGGCCATCTGCCTTGACTAGTTCAACTGCTGAATATTGCACACCTTGCATTCAAATGAGCTTGTATGACTGAAAGTTAACAAAACCAAAATGGCCCTTAGCAGAGCACATACCTCTATCAAAGCCCAGCAGACCCCTTTTGTACACTCACACAGATACCGTTTGTGGGAAATCTGTTCAGTGGTTTTTGTGTAATCCTGCTGACAAACAAACCAACCAATACACAAATGGACATGGGTGAAAACATAATCTCCTTGGTAGAGGTAGTAACATCAAGCTGTCTATGAACCTGTACCACAAGACAACACTGGCAGATTAGTTTACTATACAAAATAGAATACCACACAAAGAAATCAATAAGGCACAAATGTTGTGTTTGTCTATGTGTATATGTGTGTGTGTGTGTGTGTGTATATATATATATATATATATATATATATGTATATATATATATATATATATATATATATATATGTGTATATATATATATATATATATATATATATATATATATATATATATGTGTGTGTGTGTGTGTACCCATGTCCAACTGTATTATTAGGACATGTGTTTCCACCCATATTTGTGGACTTGACAAGTCAATAAATGTGTTACCATTATGTTGAGCTCATATAAGTTGAGGTTAAACAATGTGGCTTGGTGTGCTACTTTCCATGATATTTCTACACATGTAAGATTCCAAAGAGGTTAGGTTTGATCAGAAAGCTTACTTAAATACTTCACTGTAGTTCGGAGATATTATTGGCCAGATATACACCTTGAAGTTAATAGCCCTTTTTAGATAGAAAAGGGGGCACATTTGCTTCAAATGTCATCCACACCTCTGCCCATCTCACGCAGGGGCTGGCGCATTGATGCCTAGATAGCAGGCGAGGCGGAAATAAGTATACCCTCCGAGGCGGCAAATAGGCAGACAAAAACAGACCCCCAACTTGCCGCTCTCTGTCTAAAACCGCAGACCTAGCCGCCAAAAGGACGGCCAGATTGGTGACTTAAAAACAGCTAATGTTACCACTGATTTCCCCTTCACTTCAAACCCTAACTGCACTAGGGCCTGTGACCTCGAAAGAGGCTCCAACCGATTGTCGAACCTTGGAATGAGGAGAAACAATGGAGATTCTGTCCTGGTCCGTGGCGGTTCTGCTTGCCTCTTCGGTCTTTGATCTTCAGTAGGAACTGGTGAGATCTGCAGCAGAGTGTGAACCAACTGGGATGAGGGAAAGCACCTCCATGGCCATGGTTCTCTGCCAGAAAACAGTGGATTGTCTCCAGTTGAGAAGTGAACTCCTGCCCCAAACAAAGGAGTTTAAGTATCTAGGATTCTTATTCACAAGTGATGGGAAAGTGGAGCGTGAGATGGATAGGAGGTTTGGTGTGGCATGAGTAGTGCTGCAGGCATTGCACCAGACCGTCATGCTGGAGAGGAAGCTGAGATGGAAGGCAAAGCTTTCAATTTTACCAGTCCATCTACATTTCATCCCTCACCTATGGTCACAATCGGTGGTAGTGACTGAAATAATGAGTTGGGATACATGCAGACCAAATGAGTTGGTTAGGTACCGGAATGAAATTCTCAGAGCGATTGTCTTACGCTGATGCAGTTGGCCCTGGTTTCCTCCTGATGCAGGACAATGCCCACCCTCATGTGGCCAGAGTGTGTAAGCAGTTCCTGGATGATGGTGGCAATTCTTCGGTGTCCTCATATTCAAAATAACTCAGTTGAATTATAAATTAAATTGAAACTAACACAGTCACCTCTAGAGGTCTGAATATGTTGCTATGGACGGATTCTGTCAGTGCGGTAGTGCACAATCATGCAGTGCTGAGAGCCCCTGTGAATCACCTTCATACTTCATCACCTGTCTTCAAACTGACCTGAGTCGGTCTCGGAGGTTATGTTCAGTTCTAGTCTGGTGTCCAGTTATGTTCACTGTCAGGCTGCTTAATCCAGTTGGGCTGATCACTGTTGGCCATGGTGACTCCCCTGTGATCCTTGGTACGGATCTCTGTTTTTTTGGAGTACCTTTGAATTCTGGTCACATTTTGCTAATAACTTATGCTTATTATTGCAGTACATTAAGTGGTGACATTGTCTGTTGTTTTACAGGTGCGACCTGTGTCTTGAAGAAGAAGTTCTCTGCCTCCCAGTTCTGGAATGACTGTAGAAAACACAATGTGACTGTTTTCCAATATATTGGTGAGCTTTGCAGATACCTCTGCAACCAGCCTAAGGTAACTTTCATTTTAGCATTCAGATGTGCTTTAATAACGTTTTGCAAAAATATCTGACAAAACTGTTCAACCTGGTCGATTTGGTAATAGAGTTTACATTGTCACATAGCCATTGTAAAGGAAAATATACTGTATACTGTGTTCTTTCTGGTTTTCTAGGAAACCAAGGCATCCACTTCGTTAATGGGCCGAAATTCTTGAAACATTTGTTTGTTATTTCCCTGATTTTCAGAATGATTTATTTTTGTGTGATAAGGCGATGAATCATTTTGTGATATTTTTTAGGCTGTTTTTCAATACACAATATATATCTCAATATTTTCAAACTTCATTTAAAGCACTATATGTATATGTATATACATATACATATACACACAGACACACATACATATATATGTACATACAGCATGTGTTATATGTTTTGTTATATTCTTTGTTTACAGTCAGCTATATTAGGGGGAATTTTTTGTCCAATTACCAGCTTGACATTCGTCAGTGACAACATTTTAGGGATGACTATTGGTTCTTTCACGAAATATGAACACAATGAGATTTTTGTTTCATCAGTAATGTGGATATACTGACAAATACTAGACCAACAAGAACAGTCTGGTAAACTCATTTACTAAAGCCTGGCTGATACTGGATTTTCAGAGCCGATGCCGATATCAGAGTCAGTTAAAAGATAATTATTTTCATAAATGACTGATATACACACCTTTTTAGCTATGCTCCCTCAAATGTGGTTGTCAAATCATTTAGAAAAAAGATATGTAGCACAGGCAGCGTATTTTGTTGTTCAACATTCAACTTCATTGTGTGAAATTACATCAGTGCACTGAATCAGTAAACTTCAGTTAGTGATTACCGCAAGAATCTTTTACCGCATCCTATCTAAATCTGGGTAATAATACAAAACGTTTTTTTACCTATCTGCTGATATATCTGTGATATGTCAATATCATCAATAATGTCAGCAAACCAAAGCATCTGTTAGCTAAAAATGACTTTGCATTCCTGGAATGTGACACCACTGTATGTGTAACTGTATGTTATATCATAATATAACAATATCCAAAATCTAAGATCATATATAGTCTGATAGCACAATAACAAACACACAGTATTTATATACGGCGCCTATAAATAGTATTCACCCCCTTACTTGTGTTCCCATTTTATTTAAACTCTGTAATGACAGTGAAAATAGATTTCTACAAAGTAATGTGAATTAATTAAAAATATATTTAATGTAAAATAGGTGATTGCACAAGTATTCAGCCACTTTAAATTAACTGATCTAATTCAACAGAGGACCAGCCAATTGGTGCTAGTAGTCTCACAATTAATGAAAAGGAGATCACCTGAGTGCAGTGAATGTGTCTCAAGTGATTGCAGTATAAAGACACCTGTGTCTGAAGGTCCAGTCAATGGTTAATCAGTATTCCTAGCTACAATTACATCATGAAGACAAAACACTTCCCGAAAAGTTAATTGAAAAGCATAAGTCAGAGGATGGATACAAAAAATAAATCCAAGTCACTGAACTTCCCCCGGAGTTGGCTCCACCAGTTAAATCCAACATAAATCTAACATAACAAATGGAAGGAATACAGCATGTGTAAATCTGCAAAGAACAGGCCATCCTCACAAACTGAATGACCGTTCAACAAGGAGACTAGGGAGGGAGGCCACCAAGACAACCATTACTACTCTGAAGGAGTTAAGACCTTCAGCAGCTGAGATGGGAGAGACTCTGCATACAACAACTGTTGCCCCTGTTCTACACCAGTCAAAGCTTTATGTAAGAGTGGCAAAGAGAAAGCCACTGTTGAAGAAAGCTCATGTAGTGGAAAACAAAGGCATGTGGGAGGCTCCAAGGTCAACTGGAAGAAGATTCTTTGTTCTTATGAGACCAAAAAGCTCCATTTTGGTCTCATAAGAACAAAGAACATCAGATCATGATCGTCATCTATGTTTCGCAAACACCAAACACTGCACTGCAAGACACCATCCCCACCTTAAAGCATGGTGGTGAGAGCATCATGCAGTGGGGGTGCTTCTCAGCAGCAGGCCCTGGAAGGCTAGTAAATGTAGAGGGTAAAATAGGGCCACTGTGGATCAGGGGTAGAGCCAGCATCTTGTTTTCAGAAGGTCGCTGGTTTGATTCCCCTTATCTGCATGTCAGAATGTCCCTGGGCATGGTACTGAACCCCAAACTGCTCCTAATGTGCTGGTCGGCACCTTGCATGGCAGCCACCGCCATCAGTGTATGAATGTATTTATAAATTACCATAAGTGGCGTTGTACAAAAGCATCTGCTAAATGCCCTAAATGTAAAATTAAGGCAGCAAAATATGGAAAATCCTGGAGAGCAACCGTCTGTAAGAGAACTACGACTTGGGAGAAGATTTATTTTCCACCAAGATAATGACCTCAAGCATATGGGCAAAGCTACACAGAAATGGTTTAAAGACAAAAAGGTGAATGTTCTGGAGTGGCCCAGTCAAAGCCCAGACCTCAAGCCAATAGAGAATTGGCTGGACTTAAAAGGGGCTGTTCACGTCTGATCATTGTGCAAACCTGACAGAGCAAAAAACAATAGAGTAAAAATGCCGTGTCCTGTCTAAACAGACTCAGTGCTGTGATTGATGTCATAAGTGCATCTACTAAATACAGACTTGGAGGGGGTGAAGAGCTTTTTTTGGCCATTTTTCCAAATGTATATTGACCATGAATCCATTTGTGAAAGCAATAAAATGGGCAACAATTCAGGGGGAGGATACTTTTTATAGGAATTGTATTGGCCAGACCTACTGTGTGATTATTCACTGTGATTTTGAATTTATTCTGGTGTACTGACACACAAATCTTTTTTTCATCAAAGTATCTTAATGTTTTAAGCTTTATTTAACATGATTTGAAATCATGTTATTTACATGATTTTAAATCAGTAAGTCACACAATGTTGGCTGGTTACCCGCAGACCAAAACAGGTTCAGCATGACATACATTGCAACTTAATGAATGACAGGATGAGTGAGTTAGAGTAGAGTGACAGAAAAGCGCATCAATGCTCTGTACAGTAGGCAGGTCTCTTTTGTGAAGAGTTCTTTACAGTCACTGCTGCGTGTAACATTGTGCACAACAGTTGCAGAAAGACAAGCAGGGTCTTTGTTTTAGTGTTTGTGTCCTCAGATAGTGGACACATAGACATGCACACACACGCATTGTGAGGGCAGAGCTTGTTCCTTCTTCAGGGTGGACTCAATGTCCTCTTTGTCCACTCTCTCTCTGTAATTTGGCTGTGGGAGGAAGGCTGCCCTCAACAGTCCCCGCCACTGATTGTAAAATTAGATATGTGGACACGTACATCACATACGCACCTTTTCACAAGGTCAATGTGTTCAAACAAGCATGAGTACTAATTATTGCCTCTATGCTTTCATTATGCAAAGTGATTAGGATCTCAATCTTTTTATTTATCGTTTTATTTTAGCACAGATTTTTAGACTTGTCTAGAAGATGGTCTACAAAGTGTCATGAGTGATACAATCTCCATTATTCGTTTAAAATGTACCACACTAAGGCCCTTATTGTCAAACTGAAATAATGACTTAACAATATAACTGACAATGACTTGTTTAATCAGTCAATTGGAAACTAAATGTAAAACAAAGAAGAGAAGTCATAGAGGGTAGCTGCCAACTAGTGACTCATCCAACGCAACCACTGTGTCCCACATTTGAGTAAATCTGATAAAAAAGCTTTTCCAGCAGGTTGGAAGTTTCATTTCAGTTATTGTCAATTAATTATAAATTGTTCATTAATTACAAAGTTTTACAAAATGTGCAGAAATATCAGTACAGTAGTGTGCGATAAAATGCCTTTGCCTTGGTGTTTGGTGCATACAAAATAAAGGGTAATTACTGAAACAGTCAAGAACATAAATGTAGAACACAAATGTGTGTGCCTGTGTGTGTCTGAATGTGTGGTAAAATTCTGATAGATTGACTCTCCTTCTAAGGGTCATTTTATTCTATTAACATTTATTCATAGTATTTTTTTGTAAAACACACACACAAACGCTAAGTTTTTGTTCTTGAGATCAGCAGTTTGAAAGCATATTGCATTCCTGGCCTCTTCCTGTAGGTTCCAGTGTGACATACATAGACATAGTGTGTCATTCAGTGTGTGTGTATAAAACATGTAACATTTCTTGAATTTCAAGCATTTATAATTCAACGTAATTGAGAAATGATCAGTTGTAAGATATATTGTGCTAACTTTAATACCATCACATCCTTCTTTCTTTATCAGACGGAGGTGGATAAAGTTCATAAGGTGCGGATTGGCGTAGGGAATGGGTTGCGGCAAGACGTCTGGCGGGAGT
Organism: Diplodus sargus; assembly: GCA_903131615.1. Classification (NCBI taxonomy): domain Eukaryota; kingdom Metazoa; phylum Chordata; class Actinopteri; order Spariformes; family Sparidae; genus Diplodus; species Diplodus sargus. The sequence goes on from CAEMYA010000029.1 coordinate 343,201, forward strand.
TCCTGAATCGCTTCGGAAACATTAAAATGTGCGAGGTGTACGGGTCCACCGAGGGAAACCTGGTTTTCATGAACCACATTGGCAAGATTGGAACTGTGGGCCGCTCCAACTTTATCTACAGGGTGAGTGCTTTGTAATACAGGAAAAGTTTGTTTTTTTGAAGCCAGGTTGTATGGGGTACTTATCCATATTACGTTTATTCCCTCTGCACGCCTACACTTTGAGGTGGCTAGAATTGGTTTAGGGTTAGGGTTAGGGTTATGCATTATGTAAATCTATTTTTAATCATGGCCCGTTGTATGGTTTTGTTTAAGAGGTGCATCTATCATATATGCAACACAGGTTTATTCCCCAAGCACTGCTGCAAATCAGGCACATCTTGTGGCAGAAGCATTGTGCAAGACTTAAATTTGACCACTAAAGTGACATGGTTAGCCGAGTAAACTGTAGTAAGTGGTGGGGGGAGGGGTAAACAGCTTAGAGGAGCTCTTTCTTTCCGCTTCATTATCCACCATGTAGCATGGTGTGCTCACAATATCATGCGCACCTGTGAAATATAAGGTCGTCCACTATAACAATAATTATCTTTGTGAAGCATCTGCAGTTTTGTTGAGATTATCTCTGAGAGGTGTTGTTACACCTTGTAGTACAATGAACTAAATAACAATACTGTGTTTCTGTTATTTTATGATATATATATCTGATTTGTTGAAGATGATGATAATCGGAATTGAGTTATTATTGTGTCCCTTAAACATTCCCAATTTGCAATGAATACAACACGCACTATTATCAAATTAGGAAAATTTCCCTGAAAACAATACCACCAGTGTCAGCAAACATAAAAACATCCCAAACCAGAGTGGAACTCAGCCTTCTGGGAGAAATTAATGAAAATGTGGGGAAAAATGCCTCTTGCAATGACAGAAAGTAAGAAAAAAGGGATCTGTCCCTTTTTCTGGATCTGCACCAAAGATTCGGGATCGGGATCGGGATCTATATTCACACTTGATTGTAAATTGGAGGCGCGTGGCTGACTCTTTCTAATTAGCCTAGGTTATGCCCACTAAACAACATATAAGGGCAGGTGTAGTGTCGTGTGCAAATAGCTGACACTGACACAGAGATTGGAGAGATGCCACCAAAAAAGAAGAGGAAGAATGGAGCCATGGAGTGAGGGCTTATCCTTGGTTACATATGTTACATTTCTGTAAAATTAGTCTTGGTAAAAAATACTATTGGCCAATTGATCCTACTAAGAATTAAACAATGCAATCATTAAAATTCCTCTAAAATATAAAGGCAAATAAGCTAAATTTAATTATATTAAGCTTTTTTTTATGTTCCGGTAATTTAAAACATATGAATTTGTGTATTGGGCAAACACATGTGGATTGTGTAAACCGGATGTTTTTCCCTTTTCTTGGTAAAAGTGCTCTTGACAATTGCCTCTTACCAAAGAGAAGAGCAAAAACAAGAAAACACTGGTGAATCCCAGAAATCAATGGGTACTAACAGAATAAGAGAAAATCCTGAATACAAAACTAATAATAGGCATGTTACTTGTTCACTGGAAAAGAAGGCAGGTGTTTTGGATTAAGAGCAGCAAACTGTGAGACTATCATGGTCCATGGTGTCTTTCAACGATCCAACCTGACTGTTTGGACAAGTCCAGAGAGGAAGAGAGTCGAAATAAGAGTCATGCTAATCCATCTTCGTTTAAGGCTGTTCTTGGATTATGGCTGGTCACAGGCAAAGAAAATAGACACAATTGGACTCAGGCTGACAAAACAACATGAAATGAGAGACTGCTGTGCCCACAGAGACCTGTCTCTACCACAACATCTCAGATCAAGCTGCCACTGGACGGGCAGACTGTGATCTGAGCTGACAGAGTGCAGGACTACAGCAGGACGAGGAGAGGTGGACTAACAGCAAAGTTGATGGATAGTGTTTCGCAGATGTCAAACTTTTGACATGAAGATTTAGACCCCATTATCATCTCCACCTATCATTCACCCTGATGCAGATTCAAATGACTATGTATTTATGTACATTTCTATATTCATAATTGTAATTATATCTTGTAATTCGTGTAGCATGAAGGGTTTTCCAAATCCTTTGATTTTGTTATGCAACCCTGTCATAATGACCAATATATGACCTTGCACCTTTTACTAATTACAAAAAAATGTAATGCAATAGTAGTGTTTGCAATTGACATGATAATAAAAAGCCTCTCATGTAAAAATAATGTGTCAGGGCATGAGCATCATTATGCTGCTGAAACTTGGAAAGAGGCTGGGTAAAAAATGTCAATTTTGATTAGTTGTCGTGAGTAACTGTAAGTCTGTTTAGACAGTTACCAAGGATGACCAGTAAAGTGGCTTTCCTATGGCTGTTGTAGGCATTAACCTCACTAATTCTTCACTGTGGAGCTGCTCTTAATCAGAGGAGTTACAAAAGGGTAGCTACATGTTCTTAGCTCTAATCTCTGACCCCAGCTATTCTTAGACCTGTCAGTGCCTTTCCTGCTGAGCCACTGTTTAAGATTATAAAAATTAGGTTATACAACATAATCATTTAATGTGACATATCCTAATTTAGATAACAGGATTGTTAGTTCTGTAACATGTACCTAATTTAGTTAACAGGATTGTTAGTTCTGTAACATGTAGAATCTAGAATGTCTCTCCTCTGCCCAGGCCCAGCAGTCCACTTTAATTCAATCAAGCTTAATCCAATATCAAACTGGATAGCCCCGTATCACTCTAAACTTTAAATTACCCATAACTGCTAAACCATAAACAGCCAACCATCAGGGAAACAAAACAATGCAGATGAAATCATTATCTCCAATGGGTTGTGGAGGACTAAAAGATTTTTATTTGGATCCACATCAAATTGTACTCACATATAGGTACCAGCAACCTCAATACGCCACCTATTTTTAATCAAGATCCATGCATTATTGCCTGAATAATTAATGAGAATGCGGAGAGAAAAAACGTCCTGGATCCTTCTCCTTATCTGTATACACCACCAAAAGTTAACGGGTTCTACTCTTGGCTGAGGCTTATCCTCCATCCATGTTTGGTGGAAATCCATTCAGTAGTTTTTTGTGTAATCCTGCCAACAAGCCAACCAATAAACACACAGACATGGGTGAAAACATGATGTGGTGGACAAAGTAATCAGATCCTGTTGATTTAATTATCAGGCAGTCCAACTGGCGATGAAATGTAACTGTTGGGTAGATTTGGTTTATCAAAGACACTCGCAAACCATAAAACTGTAATGGCACTCTGTAGAGCACATACCCTTCCAAGGCCCAGCAGTCCGCTTTAATTCAATCAAGCCAAAACCAATATCACTTAAAAGATATTTAAATCTGTTAGAGACATATTTTTATTTCAATCTGCATCAAATTGTACTCACTCGCAGATACCAGCCACTTAAATAATATTGTTACCTGAGAAATTATTGACATAATTAATTTATTGGTAATAAGCACAAAAGAAGTGTCAGAGAGGTCAGACCACAGTGTTTAACTCTATATTTTTTAAATATTACAGTTAAGGCTAAAATGACAACAGCAATAACAAAGTTTTACTATTTTCAAAAGATTCTGCATTTTCAAATCATCCACCAGAGGTGACTATTGACTGCGACAACACAGTGATTTGGTCCCAATTTGGCTTTAAACAATATCTTGCAGATTATGCCTGGTCTTAAGCTAAGTTGGTCGTAACGTGGAATTGTAAGTCTGACCAGACAATTACACTGGTTGCACTATGTTTAAGCCTTTTTAAGCCGTCAATACAGCAAGACACTGGGATGAACGGACACTCTAATTTTAGACAGAGAAAGGAATTACCTAAAGTATTACATCAGCCAAATTTACAGAAGGAGATAAATATTCAGCGTTTGTCATAGTCACCCTTTTAGTTTCCCTTCACTTAACAACTCACAGAAGTTCTGTTATGACTTTGGACTGCTCGGCAGTCATTATTTTGTGGTGGCTGTATAGATTTTTTATTTTATTATGTCAATGTCCATGGAATTGCCTTTTTTCCCTTTGATTCTCCACTAGGTTGTGGCAAATTAGAAATGATTAGCTACACATCAGCGGGACTGTGGCAGATATGAAACAACACATGGAAAATTGTCTTTGGTCTTGAGAAGCGATGGCTTTTATTCACTGACAAACTGTAACCTACACTGTAAATGTAGCATTGAAATTGCAACTTAGTGCAACCTTTCTTCTCTTCTTCGGTTGTGTTCAGCATCACTTCCTGCCGCTCACTCTCTCGTTCTACCACACACTCCTTACACACACTTATGTTGTACTGCCCTGTTCCCTAAAGGAGCAATACCACTCTTGTAAAAATGTATCCTAATAACACATGCTGCTGCTAGGCAACAGCCATGCGCACATTCATATGAACATGCATCACTAAGACTGTGCATAGTTAAAACTGGGATGAAGATAAGTTGGTGCAACCAATGTAGAATCAATTCTATAGACTGGTCTTAACTAAGACAGACTTAGCAGTTAGGACCCGTCTTAGTAAATGCCAGTTGCTGCAACTGTCTCCTCATAATTAACTTAAAGTTAATTTGTGGGTGATTGTTGCATTAATACGTTTATTACACTACTCGTCATAAAGACTTTACCTTTCAATTTTTGTGCAGCTTCTCTTCAAGTATACTCTCGTAAAGTATGACATGGTGAAAGACGAACCAGTGAAAGATCAGCATGGTTTCTGTCAGCAAGTGGAGAGGTTAGGTGAGAGTGTAACTCCTAACATTTTCACAAAATAATTCTCTCTGTATAAAGTTGACATCACCTTAATGAATGATTTGTATTCATGGAAGACTTTCTGAACCATTCTCATTCTCAGGTGAGACGGGGCTTTTACTGTCCAAGGTGAGTGCCCTCACTCCGTTCTTTGGCTATGCTGGAAGCAAACAGCTGACTGAGAAGAAGCTCTTGAGAAATGTGTTTGTGAAGGGGGACGCCTACTTTAACACAGGTGATCTCATGGCTGAAGACCAGGAGGGCTTCATCTGTTTCAGAGACAGAGTGGGGGATACCTTCAGGTACAGTGGGATATCGTGTTTGAGATGTCTTAACTGCATGTATTAATCATATACCAGGGCCTTTAGAACATCCATCCCTGTGATAGTGTTCAGTCTCATGATGTCATCAGGCTTGAATACAACACACTTAACTGGAAGGCTGTGATACAAACTAGAGGTGTGGAATTCAATGATGTTTATGCATTTACCAGCCTGGGTAGGGCATAGCAAAGACATGATATACAGTCATGACATCCAACTGGGCTAAGATGGGATCTGATCAATCTCTCATTCAGCATTTCTTTCATTAGTTTTTCTAAAGAAATTAAGCATGTGCCTGAGGTTTTATTTCTACTGTACAAAAAACTCTGGCTCCTTTTGAAAATTTGACTACATCAAACTTACCGAAGCTCTCTTCAAATTTCAGTAAGTGTTAAATGCTAAATAAATGTATTTAGCTGTAATCTCTGATGTCTACAAACCTGTAGGAGCATCAGTGCTATCTGTCCTGCTGTCATAATAGACATGTCTTAACTCATCCCAATTACTGGACTCATATCAAGGTCTCAAAGACTCAGGGTCTGGGACTTATCTAAACATAGGGATTGAACAACACGAAATACTATTGAGACTGAGGTTCTGTTCTAAAACTGGATTTTTAGTTCAGACAGATAGAATCCAGGGTGTCTCAGAGTTTCAAACAAAATGTAATGAAGGTACTCTTTGGCAGGGCAAAAGGAAAAAGATGCTTGTTAAGAACAAGCTGAGAAACAACCCAGATGGATTAAAAACAGAATTGAGGCAGCAGAGTGACTAAAAGTCCAGACAATGGATGTTAAAATAAACTGAGTATCAACCCATAAAGAGCACCTACAGCCTTCTACAGGGTGTCACCCTCAGCACACAGTGTCCTTTTTGCAGATACAGGACTATATTTCAAACATCTGAATGGAAAACAAATTGACTCACATTTAACAAGTACATAGAATGACCACTAGATGGCTGTGTTACATTTATTAACATAATCGATAGAGTAAATACAAAAAAGACATCATTTTCTTAATTTAGTCTTGGATATGCTGTGAACTGGAATTGTACACACAGATGTAACACAGCTGTCTAGTGGTCATACTTTGTACTTGCCATTTCATTTGCTTGAAGGTTCTGTTATTAGGTTGCATTATAGGAAATGCAGGATCTTGTGTTTTTTTTAGAAATCCACAATACTAATGTCCTGCTGATATATCTGTGTATCCCTCGCCAAATCTAGCATGGCTGGAATGTAAAGGATAATGACCTGATGATGTTCAGGGAAAAGGAATAATGATTAGACACTCTGTATTTCTACAACAGTTGAGAGCAGGTCTGGAACAGTCTGCTATGTCCAGACATTATGTTTATAGTATTTTATTTACTATACTTGTTGCAAACCCCAGCCCAACAATGTCGAAGCATACTGATGTTTCCAGAAGCCTTTATTTATATATTAAGCCTCCACCCTTAATTAAACTCAAATTCACTCTCCTTCCTGTTACTCCTTTTTCTGTAATAAACACTGTAAGAGCTGACAGATAAATTATGTAAAAAAGCTCGTACAACCACACAAAAAACTCAATCATTAAGTCCACTGACACATAGCATTAATATGTGGGAAGGCTTGAGAAAGCAGATGTGACTTACCTGACTGTAAAACTTTTCTGTGAGAAGCTGACGTTGTCATGGCCTTTATAAGAACATATTTAAACACAGCTTCCCTGTTAAATTCACCAAAGCAATTATAAATGGACATTGAAATGGAAGGCAAGGAACTCAATTCATAGCTTGCTGAGGTGGCAGATATGGACTTGGCTCCAGAGAAGAGATATCGTGTTCACAAGAGACTGTATTTCTTAACTGCTGCACATTGTATATCTTTAGTCTGTTTGTGGGTTTGAGCTTGTGTTTGTGGTCTATGAGAAATAAAATTAAAATACAATTAGGACTACCAATATAAGCTACAATATTATTAATAGGCTATAATATGATAATAATCAAAAATACTGTATTAATCAACAATGGTCCTTTGAACAGTCATCAAAGAGCAGGGATTGTTTCTTTCTAACAGACACAAAACTAATTTAAAGGTGCACTATGTGGTTTTGGGATTTTTTTTATCAGAAGATCTTCATTGACTAAATTAGGCCTAAAGCCTAAATCTGCCTAAATAAAAATAAGTATAATAAATAAATAAACTCTTTGTTGTCATTACCGAATAAACTGAATAAACAAACTGACCTTAAAGAACAACACAGTTTATACTGTTTTACTTTGTTTATATGTGAGGGACTCTGCCACCTTTCTAGTTTCAAACATTGTTCTGGGACCTCATTTTCTCTGAGAACCGCATGTTTTTTCACTTAGGGAACAAATATATATTTCTGAATTTGTATTATAACCTCATTCATATTGTGAATATAAAAATTCTGCGTTTTGAATTTCTTCTTTGAAACTACATAGTTCTCCTTGAAACAAAATAATATCTTCTTCCTATTCCAGCCAAGTTTTTAATTTCCAATAACAGGGGAATTACATTTCAGATAAAAAAGTTCTGTACAGATTTGCTGACTGTTGCTGCAATCACTTTACATCGGAAGTGCTTCCAAAAAGCCTCAAATAGTAAAAATGGCATTAACAAAATAAAAGCTCATAGGAAGTGGTTACCTTAATAATAGACCTTTTTAAGTAATTTACAATACTTGTGGTGTGTTATTTCCAAACTATACCCTCAGGGGGGCCAGTAAAGGATTATTTTATTGTAGTCATCTTGATTGATACCATGTTTCCCCTCAATTCAGGTGGAAAGGTGAAAATGTAGCAACAACAGAGGTAACAGAGATTCTTGGGCTGGTGGATTTTATCCAAGAGGTAAACGTGTATGGAGTGGCAGTGCCAGGTATGTTCCTGCTCCAAAGACTTCAAAACAAAATTTAAAAAGCCTTTGAAAACTTACAATATAGATAGAGTAATCACCTCCTAATAATGTGTCACATACCGTAAATACAGTACATATTCTTTGTTTCTGCAGCCATTTAATTTCCCATTGACCTATTGTGCACAGGGCATGAGGGCAGAGCAGGAATGGCTGCCATGATTGTAAGACCAGGCCTCACATTCAATGGGAAGAAGCTGTTTGAGCATGTGATGAAGGATCTACCGGCGTATGCTCGTCCACTGTTCTTAAGAATTCAGGTAACAAGCAGTCATGCTAACATCCTGGTTCTGCATGCTGAACGTATTGATGAGTCTTATGTATTATGGGCCTATAGTGAAGCTTACATTAATTCAGCACAGAAAAGTGAACAGTTGGGGACAAAAATGTGTGTGTTACCTGGGGAGCTTTAGAGATTTGAAATAATTACAGAGGACGCCTGTGATCTTCATTCCCTGTGAATCTGACTTCTCAGTAATTTGCAGTGTAAAAATGTGATAATATTATTCCTGAGCGGATCTGTGATTTTTTTGGTAAATCCTTTGATTTTGGTCTGGTTCTTTCTGTTGTCAGACAACATTCCACATCATTTTAAAGATAAAGTTAGAGTAAATTATGAACAGAAAATGGAAAAAATTGAAAAGGTTTTTAAACCTTGAGAGAGGGAAAGTTTTGTCATTACAGGGATAAATCACATTGATTAATTCTCTCATGATTCTTTTGTTTGTTTATCCTCTACTAGCACTTCCTTCCCCAGAGGCCACATTTAAATGTAGAATAATAAGCAAGATTAAAAGACTACACATTTACAAATCATATGAAAATGGTTGTGTGGATTTAAAAAACTAAAAGCTTCATGGATTACTAACTCTGTTAGTTGAATTGACAGGGACAATACATGTAGGCATTGCACATCTAATTTAAGTGTAACCAATGCAATGTTTACAGAACCTCTCACCATGGCTTGCAGTCCTTGTCACTGGGTATACCCATGGTACACTGTTTGGTCTCTGTAATACTACTTTCAAGGAAAATGTTCCACTTCTTCCAGTGAAATCTTTGAAATGCTATTTAAAAAAAAAATTCTGGTGCTTCTTTTTCTAAGTTGTAAAATAGAGAGCTGCCACTGACTTTATTTACAGACTTCATCCCAGTGGAAGTTAACAATAGACTAGAGTGAAACCTATCACTTATCTGGTGGTATACCAGGAACCCTTTTTATGAAGAGCGCAGCTCAACAGTTGTGTGCTCTCCCTGCTGGAGCCTGCTGGTAACTACTACTGTTGATGTTACAATGGCATTTTGTTCATAAAACATGAGAAAACACAAACGCAACTGTACTCTGCTACTGACAGCAAACTCTATGACCATAAATTATTGTGTAACAAGAAAATGCTCATATACCAGAATACGAATAATGTTCTGCATGAGGTCATAAAATGTAAATATTTGATCTGACTTGCTGATAATACCCAGAACTCCACCCGTGACATTAAGGGCAGATAAGAGCCATGTTTGACATATTCCTCACCAAAAGAAACACGACAGTCATGTTACATAACCTGCTTACATATAATAGATGCATCTTGTGTTTAGGGTGCAGAGAGAAATTAATTTTTTTTATTTTGTTATTTTTTTTAACCAAATTTAATTTAGTGTTAAAGCTGCTGATACCCTGAAATTCCACTGATTGTTGTTTTTTCCACAGGAGTTCATGGAAATGACGAGTACTTTCAAGCAGCAGAAGTTCAAGCTTGTGCAGAGTGGCTTCAACCCCTCAACTGTCGCTGATCCTCTCTATGTGTTGGACTACCAGCAGAAGAGCTACATTCCTCTCACAGATATTATCTACCAGAGCATCCTTGCAGGGGAACGCAAGCTATAGAATTTAGTATGGCTGCTATAACATGACCTGAAACAATGCACAAAGAAGGATAGAAATTAACTCTACTTTTTGCAGCACTGACACATAGCATTGAACCTACAATCTATTGAATGATTGACTAAGGTCTGAATGATAAGCCATTGTGATGAGTTTTGGGAATTTTGGCTTTAGTAATAGAGAGATAATTATCTCTCTATTACTAAAGCCAAAATTGGATTAAATGGATTAAGGAGATTTAATGGGTTATCTCCATGGTTAACAGGGCTTAAAGGGGTAAAACCCAAATATCATAGAAAACCATCCCTGAATATGCAATTAAAGGTATAATTTGTAAGAGTTGATTGTTGAAGCTCATTCCCAGCGCTTATAATACTGATGCTTTGGGTTGGTCAGTCGTACCAGCCACCAACCGATAGCATCAGTATTTGAGAGTTTGGAATGAAACTTAACAATCTTACAAATTGGACCACCTTTCAATTGAAAAATTAAGACCCCTTTAAGATATTAATGAAGAGGTGGCATGTTATTTGGTCAATTGTTTTGGTATTTCTTTTACTCTTTTAAAAGCCCTTAAACTGTGCAGAGAAACAATGAGATATATTACAACCTACTGAGAGTTCCCTTAGAATTCAATTAAGGTGCCTTCATTACATAAATACTAATGGGCTGATAAGAAACGTGCTGATTTAAAAAAAGGTGACGTATAGTTAAGGGATTCAGTTTTGTAGTTAATAAGAAATAAAGGTATACAAATGTTGTGTGGAATTTACAACCAAAATAAATGGATCACAAATTATTTATGAAACAAAAATAACTATATATGTACTTGATGTTGAGAGATTTTGGATATGAAGTGCCAAAAAGTGCCTAGAAAGTAATCCATATCAAAACTGTTGAAATGCTGTGAAATTCTGATTCCATGATTTATTTATTTTAGTTTTTAATTTTTTCTTTTGCTTTTGTTGACCCAAGATTTTAATCTGGAATTAAATGGAATTCATGTTTGGGAACTTTCCCAGGTGAAAAGGGTGTATTTGCTGTTGGTTAAGAAATCCATTAACACATAAGATCTTCACTTCACAGTAGATGCAGAATCAGGGCAAATGGGATTTGTTTAACAATAAGATAAGACAAACTTTAATGTTTCTGCTTGTTTTAACAAGTTGGAATCAATAACATTCTGAAGTAGACACATCGTTTTTTTCCAGCGCTAGCAATGGAAGTATCTAAGGAGTGAGACTCTCACTTCTCTTGTATCTCTGTTCAGAGTTGAATTTGCACTAGGATCTATTCCTAGATCCTCAGCAGCAATGTTATTGTGGTTACTTTTTCAATGTATTTTACTTCAGTAGTCATATCTACGCAGTTGTCATGTTTCCATCACTGAGATGAGTGCAACCATTTATTATATCTTAATAAATACACACACTTACAAGAGACTGAGCTGTGCAGAGCTATTGTTATCCTGAGTTCTGAACAATTTTAGCATTATATTCTGTTCATTGTTGGTTATGTGATGGAACCAGGTTATCAATATCCAGTAACATTCAGAACGTTCAATTCACTTTTGTTTATGATCATTGCAGCTCATTTGTGATAACAGATGCCTTGCCGCTGTACTTAAATGCGACAACCTTTTGTTGCAGTAAACCTCAGGTGTCATCTCATTTAAAATGTTGATATGGCCGATCTCACTATTCAGCTGCTGTCATTTCTCTGACAATGTTGTGATTATAAAATGGTAATTTTATCTGCAGCTCAGCAGCTCAATAAAGGGTAACTCCACCAATTGGACACATCCTCTGAAAAGGAAGAAGAATGCATGGATTGAAAATAGTGATATCTCTGCCTCTGCAGTAGTGATTTGGATAATTTGTTTTTAAACAGTCTATAATGAGTCCAACGGTGATAGAGGAGTGCAATGTTAGCCCAACAGACTGGATTTTAAAACTCAGTCAACTACATTACCCACATTTTAATGCTTGTTCCTGTATCTGACAACAGAACATCCATACTGTGAATTCAGCTATATTACATAACAATCTCCGTCCAAAAGACCGTTTTAGTGCTGTTTCGTCCATACGGCACACCTGAAAACGCCTATCATGTAAGCATTCATGCACACTGGGCATGCGTATGCAAGTGGAAGCAGGAAGCCAGTAGCAGATGTATACTCTGGTCCTCTGCTTGCTTAGTTGCAGAATATGCTATGAAGATTTTGTAATTTGACTTACTAATTACCTACTAAACTTTACTTTTGGTTTCTATCATGTGTAGAAGGTACTGCAACAGTAGATAATTTTTTCTGAAAACCGGATAAACGTGAATCCTCCTGTATAATGATATTTTTTTATTAAATCACTGTTTCCATCAATGTAATTTCAGTGTCTGTCTTTCTCTTTCTCAGAATAAACAACATTTGTATAATGTTTGTACCTAAGATCACATTTGTACATGTCATAGGGTACTTGCCATCTTTACATTCCTACAATACATGTTGCATTGTGTAAAATAGAAGGCAAACCTGACAGTCAGGTTATAAACCTGTAATATGAACATCACATTTGGATGTGTTCCATCCATGTGTTTTCAGTTTACTTGACACCACAACTGGACATGTCCATTCCATTTTATATCACAGTAGGTGTGTTCAGTTTATTGACACATCTACATTGGTTATGTTCGGTTTACAAGTGGCTGTGTGCTTATTTATTGTCACAACAGAATTACATGTTTTGACTCCATTGCGACTCAAACATTGGATGTGTTCTGTCTACAATTGCAAGAATTCAGTCCTATGTGACATCACAATAGGATTTGTCTGGGTTTAGATTGTGTTTATACCATTTGCAAACCATCACATTGTTAAGAAACACACACTGTAAGTACGTAATTCCTTGCATAGATACAACATAACCTTTAAAGTACAATGTGACGTTATCTCTACTTTTACAATGATAAAACAAAATTAAGACCTCTTGAAGTTATCAGTTGAAGCAAACCATGTTAGAGGATTCAGTATTTAAGAAGTTTCCCACATTATTTCGGAAGATGGTAGAATCACAATTGTCAGTGGGATAATTTCACTCACTCAAGGGTGAAATACATGTCTTTGTCTTTGTCTTTGTCTGTGTCTGGTTGCATGAGATGGACAGAAAACTAGAAACATCTCCATCAAAACTGTCAGAAAGTACAAAGAAATTATCCTGAATTGTACCTTACTGTACTTTTCAGAAGTAGATTATGACATTAACTTTGGAAGTGTTCAGCCCACTGCTATTGAATACAACATTGGATGAACACATTCAATTGTGATGTCACAATTGTCACAATATCTTTCTGTGACCCTAATTAGAACCATACACTACAACTACAACTTCGGGTCCTGAGTTGTAACAAGCCGCATAGAATGCGCAAGAGATTTGTGTTTTTATAGGTATTACTGTTTTTCTTAGAATTGGAATTTGTAAGAGCTGAATTAAGAATACATTTGGGAGTATAACATTTGTGCAATCAGATTTGAAATATGGAGTTGTTAAATGGGTGAACATTTTAAATCAATCAATTTTAACTGTGATTAATCAAGATTTGACAGCGTTCCCATTTTTGACTGTACCCATGTGATAGCTGAGGTCAACAGCTCTGTATAGCAGTTGGTCCCATATCTGTAGCCCGTTTTGTTGCTGAATTATAAGCTGCTAAACATGCACCCAGGTCAAGGTTCTAAGGTCAGCATTCCAAAGCAGGAGACATAAGAGCCGTCATACTGACATGTTACTCTCCAGGTCGAGACCTTTCCAAAGATATATTTGCTATATGTTAGCTCTACGACAAAGTTTGAATATCCTCATGTCACGGACTAAAGCCCTCTGAGGTAGGTTTCAAAGGGAATTTTGAGGGCCAAGTATATAAAATGAAATTTTTGTTCGTTTGTTTTTCTTTTTTAGTGGAAATAGTGACCAAAATAAGTAACCTTCAGAGCTGAATCTGTTGGCAAACAAACATTTTCATTTTGTCCATCCTTCTAAATCCAGATCACAAGGGGAATCCACCTGTATTGCTGAAAGCTTCTCACCTAGAGGAGCCAGGCCGATGGCGTAGAATGCACTGGAGAAGTCAAAAAACATGATTCTCAGTGTTCGCCGGCTTGTCCAGGCGGGAGTAGACACGGTTGAGCAGGTAGATAATTGCAACTCCAAGTTGGGGCTCATAGGCTAACTGGGAAGGATCCAAGAGTGGTTTGATCAAGGGCCGGAGCTGCTCCAATACGGGTCTCTCCAGGGTCTTCATGATGTGGGAGATCAGTGCCACAGGTCCGTAGTCCTTGAATCCTCTTCCATATCACAGGGACCCTCTGTAGACTCAGGCTCATGCTGCAGACATGGTGAAGTACTCCACATAGCTGGGGGGCACAGGCTTTGAGCACCCTGGGGCTGACACCATCAGGACCAGCAGCCTTGCCCGAGTGGAGTCTCACCAGCTGTCTCCTAAGATGGTCAGCTGTGATGCTCACTGTAGAGGTGACAGGTAGGGGAGGGGGAGCTGCACTCTGTGAGCCCATCAATATCCTCTTATTGTAGGTAGTGAAGACGAAGGGAGACAGCACAGTTCTCTGGGGGGCACCCATGTTGCCAGCCAGACAGTCAGACACACAGTTTTGTAATCTCACATACTGCGGTCTATCTGTCAGATAGTCATGGACCCATGTGACGAGGGGAGAATCCACCTGCATGTTCTCCAGTATGGCCTTCAGCAGCCTGGGCTGGATGGTGTTGAAGGCGCTGGAGAAGTCGAAGAACATGGCGCAGACAGTGGTGTTGGGTCTATCCAGGGAGGAGTAGGCTTCCTGCAGCAGGTAGATTATTGTATCATCAACCCCAACAAGTATGATATGCAAACTGTAGAGGGTCCTGTGATAGACATGTAACCGTTTCAACCTGTGTGTTAAATCAAATGTGTATACATCCATCCATCCATCCATTTTCATCCGCTTATCCGAGGCCGGGTCGCGGGGGCAGCTGCCTGAGCAGGGACACCCAGACTTCCCTCTCCCCGGACACTGCCTCCAGCTCTTCCGGGAGGATCCCAAGGCGTTCCCAGGCCAGCTTGGCGACATAGTCACACCAGCGTGTCCTGGGTCTTCCTCTGGGTCTCCTCCCGGCGGGACATGTCAGGAACACCTCCCGAGGGAGGCGTCCCGGGGGCATCTGAAACAGATGCCCGGGCCACCTCAGCTGGCTCCTCTCGATGTGGAGGAGCAGCGGCTCTACTCTGAGCTCCTCCCGGGTGACAGAGCTCCTCACCCTATCTCTAAGGGAGCGCCCTGCCACCCTGCGGAGGAAACTCATTTTGGCCGCTTGTATCCGGGATCTTATTCTTTCGGTCATGACCCAAAGTTCATGGCCATAGGTGAGGGTCGGAACGTAGATTGACTGGTAAATCGAGGTGGGTGTCATTGTTTCATTCAGTTGATAATCATAAAACATCCTAATGTTTCTCTTTGTTTATTATACTAGTGCATTGCCCGTAGGAAGCATGAATTCCTATAGAAAAGTGGGAGCTCTTTCATGGATGGCCAAATGAGGTTGTGTTTGAAGGTGGAACGTCAGGGATATAATTGGCTGCTTGTGGCTAGCAGCTAGCTACACACGAACATCCACAGATTCCTGTTCCACTTTGTTGTCCGTGCGTCTCCGGATCTCCTCAGACCGGAACAGACTCGGTCCGGACTCGTTTAGTGTCATTAATCCACAACAGTCAGTTTAGATCCAAAAATCTGATTCACTTTAGTGAGTGACGCATACAAACTCGAGTCAGTAAAAGGAGTTGAGTATTCCATCACTAGAGTGAGGGGTGGGGAAGAGTGTTCTCTGCTGCAGGAGCTGGGAGTTGGCAGTGGGGGGTAAGCAGGTGTCCTGGGGGGGTGAGAGAGAGGGAGGAGGTGATAGCTGGTGTCTGCTGTGGGGCTGTGTGTCCTGAAGCTGGGCGGCAGCTGGGGTGGAGGAGCTGGAGTCAAACCTGTTGAAAAACTGCTTGAACTTGTTTGCTCGCTGTTCATTTCCCTCAGCCGATCTTCCACCTTTCCTCTGGAAGCAGGTAATCTCTCTCATCTCACTCCATATGTCCCTGGTGTTCTTGTTCTCCAATTTGTACTCCAGTTTTCTCCTATAGTTGTGCTGACTCTCCCTGATGCTGTATTCAAGTTCTCTATTTCCAGCAATGAATACAGGGATGCAGGGTTTAAACTTCCAACTCTTCCTTCTCTGTTTAATCCCTGCTCTGCAGCCTCGCCGTCTCCTCCTTAGGCTGCTCCAGTACTGTTGGTCTCTCCCCAAATAAGAGGCCTCAGGGCGATCAGCTACGAATCCAAACTGGAGAAAAAGTCTCTTAATAAGTATAAATCCACAGCAAAGTGTAAAATTTAGAAAGAAAAAGAAACTAAAAACACAATGAAATTACAAAGTACCAGGTGCTGCTACCATAGGTTGCCACTGGCATGGTGCCATCTTGTTCATATGAGGGCTTTAATTTCAAAATCTGAGTGACACTCTGAAGTGGAGTACATTTACATTTACATTTAAGGCATTAAGCAGACGCTTTTGTTCAAAGCGATTTACAATAATTACATTTGTCACAAGAAAGAAACCAAGTAAAGTAAGAAAGAAAAAAAAGAATCGATTTTCAAGCTTGTGTGAGCATAGTAGCTGTCATTCTGAACTGAAATGAGTTTATGCAAACAAGTAGTTTCCTTGAAATGTCAGTCTGAATTACAGGGATATATTGAAAATATTTTACATTTCAGATGGCTTTAATTTTGAAATTCCACATCAGAACTTATTGGGTTTATCTGAGAGACACTGAGGTGGAGAACTATCAGTCTGAAGTGACATAAGTCTGTGGAAACTGGTAGTTTTCTTTTAAGGTAAATCTGAATTTGAAGGGAAATATTGAAAATATTTGACTATTAAGTGAGTTTTGATTGGGAAATTCCTCATCAGAGGCTCCTGATATTGTGTTTAATTTTCATGTTGAACTAATTATTCACACAACTGAAATACCATGGCCTCCATCTTCTAATACTTCAATGAGAATTACGATGGTTAAATTAATTATGTGAATAATCAATCAATGAATTCCCTACATGCTCAATTAATAAATTAACTGATCGATCAATTAATTCATCAATTAATTAACAGACTGACTGAATTAATGTGAAATTGCAAATTGCCTTCATAGGTTGATCCTTTAATTTTGAATTCTATTTGAATTTGTCTTTTGGATTTGCCACATGGAGAGTACAGATGTAGTGTGTCACGCTAGCAGCCTTGTTGAAATGAATAAATCCAGGGAGAGCTCACTGTTAACTGTTGCGGATACATGAGATACAACATGCAGTTGATTCAGATTTCTTGTACTTAAATTGGCTATGAGGTTTAAGGCTGAGGGCAATGTCTGTACTTGTTGTTTCCCCCATGTCCTTACCATGCACCACGAGCACCTGTAGCCTATACCTAACCTATAGCGGTCCCCTCACTATCTTCGGAGTGTGCACCTATTGGAACAGGTCAACTATATTGAGAAAATCAATAAACTGTATAAATAAAAATACATTTATGCCTACACACCCGTCCTTAATTGTTCTCACTTACTGATGTCTTTGAAGAAAGAAAAGCTGTCACTCTTCAGTCTCCAGGATGTGGCATTGCTTGGTTAGGGGCCCTTCAATGATTAAAATCTTAGTTTGGAGCTCGACTGAACGGTATAAATTCAGCCATTGTTGAGAGCAGCCAGTGTCTGCCAACACAGTTTCACTCTGGCCCGGGCCGGCAGTTGAAGCCTGAGTCGGTATCGTTATTGACAATACTGGCCCTATTGGATCGATACCAAATTTTGCAGTATCGCCCACCCCTACTCTAATGTAAGGAGCACATGTGATGTTAGTCACATGCTCTAAGTGAACACTAGATGGCATTGTCTGCCTTTTAATGAGTTACTGAGTTCAATCAGTGATTTAAGGCCCTGCTATGTTAGAAGTTAGGGCACATTTACAGCTGCTCCACTGTGTCTGCTGCACTGAGAAGTAGATATCATTTTAAGACTTTTTTCCCCACCTTTAAATTGATTGAACTTAAATGTAGAGAAGTCTCTGTATTTAAGTTCAATTTAATTAATTAATTTAAGTTCTTCAGTCTGTCCATTTCTGATAAAACACATTCAAACCCATGAGAGAAAATGTGACTTCAATAGCAGGCTAAATGAGACACAGCAACATGGTAAAGCACTGCAACACAATAAAACTATGCGACCTACACAAAGTTAGCACTGACTCTGTCACAGAGGCAGCGGCAGGTCTGTGGCATGTCCAGGATTAACACTTGCTGTCGCTCAGCTTTTGCTTTATTTTGGCTTTTGTTTCACTCTCACTGTCTAACACTAAGCACTCCATTATTCTCACACATTCACGTCTACATTGATGTCACTGGTTGACACACTCCAAATCTCTGTGGTTATTTCTTTAGTTATTTTCTTTATTGCAATAAATAGCATGCCTTTATTTATAGGTGCCTTTACTTTTAGCCAGATACATGCTATGAGTAAGTGAGTAAGTCTCCTGTATAAAGTGGTATACTTGCAATTCAAAGATTACTACTACTACTACTAATAATAATAATAATGATAATGATAATGATAATGATAATAATAACAATACTAATAATAACAATAACAATAATGATAATAATACTGATAATAAGACAGTGGCCAGATGGTGGAGACTAAACGGGGGCAATATGCCATCATCTGTTAAAACCAGTAAGCAGCCGAGCTGGGGCATTCTGGACATGTTGGAGGAGAAAGAAAGACTTCTGGTGTATGCCAAGAAGAAGAGTGTTACAGTGGTGGAATGTGACAGCATTGCTTTGATTCTGGAGATGATTCTGCTACATAAAGCCATTTGCCAAAACCTGACCTTTAAGCTTTAAAGGTCAGGTTT
>CAEMYA010000029.1:362163-390647 GCA_903131615.1 Diplodus sargus
TATATATATATATATATATATATATATATGTATATATATATATGTTTTATATACATATAATGTTATATATATGTTATATATGTTACATATATATGTTTTATATATATCAAATATCATATTATTTGTATTAATCAAATATGTTTGTGTAATATGTTGTTCATAACCATATACAAGATATGATTAAAACAGTATATACCTCCAACTAAACTGCAGTGGATAATGTTTAGTTTTGGGTTTGGGGGATTAAAATAAAGTGTGTCCCAGAAATACAGAGCACCATGTTATGTGTTCAGCTGTGACTGGCCCACAAATGATTCAAACTCCTCCTCCCCTGATTCCAATTATCCCACTGATTTTAAACAGTAGATGATACCAAAACCTTTTAAAAAATAATCAGATGAAATACTCCTTTAAGGATTCTTTGCTGGAATAAACTACAAATACCGCTACATAAAAACACTCCAGCTCTAGCAAGCTTCTGGCAATCTTAAATGGGTCTTGTAGAAATATTGACCACTCGCTCTCTCTTCTTCCTCTTCTCTCTGATATGATCATCCTTAATGATGTTAGGCTGCTCTCGACTTGATTCCATAATGCTTTGAGACCTTCCTTCTAATGCTCTGCCACCTCCAATTCCTGTGTAGTGCTCTCCATTCTTTCACAAGCTGGAGAATGTCCTTACTCGTGGCTTTTGGCATGTATTTTCCCCAGCTTGCATTTTCCCCAGCTTGTCCAAACCTACTGAGGCATTTGTAGGTGAGCTTCTTAAAGATGTTTATTTTGCTCTCTGCTTTGCCTTTGAGAGTGTTCATCAGGATGACCTCTACATCTCTGTATAGCATTCTCCAAACCCCTGAATCTTTTGCAATTGGCCACAAGATCATGACTTTCTGCCAGGTTCTTATTCCTTGCTTCCATCTTCTGTCCTGTCTTTTCTGCCATTTGGGAGTTCCCCAGGGCTCTGGTGTCAGGGGGTGAGTGAGACTACCCACAACAGTGGGCTCAGTAGCACTGTGGTGCTCAACCTGGTTATGTCCGGAACACTTCTTCTTCTTCCCTTGCTGTATTCTCAAACCTGTGAAGAATCTATTAACCTTAATAAGGAACTATTCCCGCTTTAGTAATAATAATAAGGCATTAAAAGACTTAGAGAAATGACATAGCATGTAAGTTAAACTAAATTATGTATGTATATGTTAATACAAACAATTATGATAAGCAACGGGGTTTTGTTAATGTTGTTAAACAGTCTACAAACAAGTTTTAAGTTTTCAACTTATAAATACTTATAAGTGTTTTGGAACAATAATAAATGAATCAATTATGCTATTATCAACCTTTACATAGTTTTATTAATACTGATATCTTATAAGGTCTAATAAGTGGCTTACTGATTGTCACTCAATGCTTACAGTAATGCTTTCATATGAAGTTTGGTGCAGATATGGTTATGTAAAGTAGGAGTTCAGTCACTTCCTATTTCCTGGCAAAACATCAAAATTTACTCTGCTGCCAGGCCCGCCCTATAAAAAAAGTTCAAGCTTGAGATATATTTAAATTACAAAGGTGTTAGGATAGACCTGGCAACTTTTTAAGTCAGTCGGGTTTAAAATGACCATCTGGCAAAAGATACAGAAGAAACCACTGCCATACCACCAGACAACAGAACAGCTTCATTCTCCAGGCTGCGAGACCTCTCAATTCATCCTCAACACTCCATTTATATATTTTTTGTTTTTTCTCTGAATGTAGCACAAAGGACTCAAACCTAGTTTTGTTTTTGAAACTCTAGTGTCGATAAAATGAATTCTCCTTTTAAGTCACTCCCTGTTTGCTGTCACTGTTGGGTTCCACCTGTTCCTTTCTACAACAGTTACAATAGTGCTCCGATGGTTGAAAATTGCTTGCTGCATGAATTGTACAAAACAGTGATCCTGAAAATGTTTATAATTTTGGACAGATTAATTTTAATTTTGTGCTTTTTTTTTTTTAGCTTTAAAAAGAAGGAAGCTGTCGGTCAAATGGAATGGACTACATTAGAATCTGTGACTTATATGTCATCCACCATCCTTGGTTTCTGGTGTTATGTGAAGGCTGATTTATGGTTGAATGGAGGCTCTACGCAGAGCTGATGCTACAACTTACGCAAGTGCCCCACACCACAGTGAGCATTTACACATGTGGGCTGGCGTGTCTGTGCTGTTGCCGATGGTGAGCGGATTGCCAAATGACTTTCCCCTTTGAACACACTGACTCACAGCTGTGTCTCTGGAGAAGAGTGAGTGGACAGGCAGAGTGTCTGCAAGGCAGGCTGCAGCTCTATACAAACCAGGGTAGAAGGACTTGGTTTTGGTATGCTGGCATATGCCGCCAGGCTGCTCATTGAGGGCCTGTCCACCCTTCAGAGGAGGAAGAGTACAATCCAGGTAGAGCTGCAGCTGGTGAGGAGGAACTACAACAGCCCATAAGCACAGTGTGTTTACTGGGGAAACTACTGGTCTCAATCCCCATTAAGCACTGGGGGTGATTAATCTGCGTATTTCTTTTGAACACATTATTTTTTCTATAAATAATTAATTGAAATTAATGCTTTATATTGACAGCTCTCACGGAAACATGTGCCATATGCAAAAATGAATCAGTTATAATGATGCTTTATTTCATTATGTAACTTTTTTTCCTTAAAATAACAGCTTGAAAATCATTGTTGCTATGATGCATGCATGCAGTGACTGGTAGCTCCTTTAATCTTCACTACTTTTTTGGTATATTTTTTTCGCTCTTGTGCCCCCTTGCTACTGAAGCACACTTCAACATCGGAAAGGGGAGTGTGGTGTTTGGATTGAGTTCACCAGTGGCATCTGCAGAGCGTCCAGCCAGACCAGCAAAGGGGACACAATATTTCTCTGCTTTTTCTGCCTAGGGTCAAACAATCAGTTAAAACTGGTAAAGAGCTGACAGGTGAGGCTACAGCAGACCAACAAGATTGATGACAAGATCACAAAAGCTACAAAAGTGCTTTTGCCAGGCTGAGCACATTTTATGCTATTTAGGCTTTGACCTAAACAACACAGACTCAGCTCGGAAGTCTACTCTGCCTCAAGGGGACCAGCTACTGTCAGTCACCGCAGTGGATGGGAGAAAAACATCCTGCTGAGAGTAAATAGAATACAATTTTGCTGGTCCAGAGAGTATTGCATACCAAAGTAACAACATCAAAAGCTAGCTGATGTTATTACTGACGTTTTTAACATCTCACTGTCACAGGAGACTGTTCCCTCCTGCCTCATGACAACCAACATCATCCCTGTACCTAAAAAGTCTGCTGTGTCAGTCTTAACGACTACCGCCCTGTGGCTCTCACCCCCATCCTGATGAATTGCTTTGAGAAACTGGTTCACTAGCGCGTCAGAGATAACATGCTTGCCTGCCTGGACACGCACCAGCATGCTTTCAGAACTAACAGATCCACAAAGGCCACATCTACTGCCCTTCACTCAGTCTTCTTACACCTGGAGAATAAGAACAGCTACATCAGAATTCTGTTTGTTGACTTCAGCTCAGCATTCAACATGATTGGAAATCCTCACACTCTGGGCTCCAGTACAACACTCCTGATATTGAACTTCCTCACAAACGGACTCCAGAGAATACATTGGAGCCCCCCAGGCCTGCGTGCTCAGCCCCTTCCTGTTCAGAAAAAAATGACAGTTATAGCTATTTTTGAAATCACTATGAACTTTAAGTCCTGGTTTTTGGAAGCTCCAGGTGCAGCTTTACTTCTGTCCAGAACAGCCAATGTTAAAAAGACTTTTGTTGGCTATGCTTGACTCCAGTGGTCTGCTGGGCTTAGCGTGCAGCTTGATAAGCCGCAGCCCCAGGTTCCCAGTTACCAGCCGAAGCTTCAGCTTCCAGCCAAACCTGCTGCAAACCAGCCGGTACATCCCTCTGCAACTGGATATTGAACTATATTATATAGTTTGATATTGAAACCTCAGAGAATACAGATTGGCAGTCACACCCTCTCTACATTAAGCCTTCAGTCCTGCAACCCTGTCTATAGTCCCTTGCTGTGGTCCAGGACTGCTGGTCTCAGATGCCACACCTCAGTTAATGAGGTCACCCCCCTGGACTACTTCACCCTTCAGCCCTTCCTCCAGGTAGCCCCAAGGCCTACTCTGCCCTTCTCCACTGCCTCTTGGTCACCCTCCAGACCTGTGTTGCCCTTTGCCCCTGTGTGTGTGTGTCTGTGTGTGTGCCTCAATTATCTCTGCAAATCAGGATCAGACTGACCTGAGATTTTCAACATGGCTGCTGCTTGGTTTAAGGGTGTGCAATGTCAGATTTGTTTGGACTACAATGATACAATGATTTCATAAATTATTTACCAATTTCGCCAGCATTGTCAACCATAGCCACGTGCACACCAGAGCCAGCCACTGCAGAGCTCACCCCCACGCCCCACCTCCTGAGTCGACGGACACGGTGCGTCCAAATCACGTGACCAATTTAAGATGACGGACTTATGATAAATAATGTCCACCACGCTTTTTCACGAACATTTGCGCCACATTTGCTGTGCGTTTGGTGCAGGAAGAAACTGTCAAAGCGGGTTTCTCTCATGGAGGTGTTCCCAAGCAGGACGTGTTTACAAGCAAAACAAACCTGTGCTACTCCTTTTCCTATTGGTGGAAAAAGGCACCACACCAACCAATCACATAATTATGTGGCAAACCACGTGGTTTTTTGGATAGAGACAAAGATAGTGATAGCAAGTTTTGAGAGTTGAGAGATTTGTGACATTTAGCGTGTTTGGAGTGTATAGTTAGTGTGTTATGTTGTGTTTGGTGTCGTGTGTTTAGTGTGTAGTGGAGTCAGTTTTTTGTTTAATCAGTCAAAACAATGAGGAGACGGCTGAATGTGGATTGCCTGCATTTAAATGTAAATAGTTACATATAACTTTGTAAATTTCAAACACTTATGCACAAATTTAGCAAACAACATTTTATATTGTATATTTTACATTTATATTTGCATTATAAGTAATAAAATTGGTTCGTTAAACATATTTGTGGTTTTCACAGTAAAAAATCTAACTTTTTCCTACTAGTGATTTTAGGTCCATTGTGTTAATACAGTAGGTCAAAATTAAAAAAGAACTTTACAGTCACACGTGTGAGGTTGTGCTGAAAATAATGACACCAAATAAATAATTTTTAGTGAAATATGATGGCAAAAATAGTCAAAAACTGCCAATTATACCCTGGAATATTGGATTTCACAACAAACCTAAATATCCCTGATGTCCCACCTTCAAACACAGCCTCATTTGGCCATCAATGAAAAAGTTTCTTAACCTCCCACTTTTCTATAGGAATACATATTTCCTATGGGCACTGCAAAAGTTAAAGAAAAAGGGAGACAAACCAGATACTAAGATCCTGAAAGTCATGGATATTTTTCATTTGTTTACATTTTTCACTCAAACTGTTGAACTGATATTATCATTTGTATTGGATTGTATTGTATTAAAAAAAGTGTAACATTCAAAACAGTTACAAAATAGAAGTATTTTGACTAGTGGCCTCAGACTTTTGGACCCCACTGTATATTGTTATGTTTGTGGTCCCAACATACTGTATAATAACATGAAAATTCTGTAATGTATGTAGTAAAAAAGAATTGGGTATGAGTACTATTGCTTATAGAAAAAAAAAGAATGACGACTGCAGACTGTCATAAGAAGATTAATACATATTTCGTGCATAATAACCCAATTTCACTTTTCAAAGTTTAGAAAAGGTTTCATAGTTGAGCAACAGTCAGGGAGTTACATGCTGATTGCTAACACACAATGTGTACCTCTTACCTCAAAGATATTTTTGGGACTGGTCACTAACTCCAAAGGCCTGAAATGTGTGAGTCTTTATATTTGTCAGACTTTCTCAGGCTGGTCTTGGAGCAGTATATATAGAACAGTTTACATATGTCTGTGAAGCAGTCTCCGAATGTCCTGCAGCCCCTTCTCACACTGAAGTTCTCCTGTAATAAAATATGCCTTCAGGAATCATTCTTGACATTTGAAGAGCTATAGAGCACTGTCAATATTGACATCCATAATGTTTACTACAATTTAAAGTTCAGCCACTAATCTCTATGCTCCATGCTTCAGCTGGCAGGATAAATGCTGGCAGGGCTGCTGTATGTGTAAGCTGACAACAAGCAGAAGTGTGTACAGGATATCCAGAGAAAACTTTCCACTCTGCATTGATGGTGGAAATGACCCTTCGTGTGATGACTTGTTGGTCAATAATGTTCTTTTAATGACTTGCAATGCGAGCTGAAGAGCTTTTACTGCAGCATACTGAGGTCAGACAGCTCGCACAGCTTGCTTTTAACACTCTATTTAACAGGAAAGTCTTTTTTTGCCCCCTTTCAGTCATTCTGCTTTTTTTTGTGAAATGGATGCTAAAAATGCTTCTATCATTTCAAGAACTTTAGATCAAATTACAATGAGAGTATCTCACTTCCCATCATCACCCCCAACTTCATATCTCTCCATGCAGATAGTTTGGGGTTTTGAAATATCAGTCTGAGATTTTGTCTCCACCCCAATACAAAGAGGTGAATAAATGCTTTTCTCAGGATAACCTAGAGTCAGTGCTTTAGCCCAGATTTTCAACAATTCTTCTAAATAAAACATCAAAATATGCTGTTTGCACATGCCCTCCTGAAGGACACATAAAGACCTCTGATCTCACACCCCTATTGACGGGACAATATTACCAGTGCTTCCCTAAACAAGCACTAATAAATGTGTTGTATGATGTGACAACACCATGGTAAAAGTTTAGTTGGGTTTATGCACAAACTCTTGGTAAGGTTTAGAGATACATTGTAATTTTGTAACATTTTTGACCATGTGTTTAAAACTAGTGTGACAGTGGGATGAAAAAGTTTAGGCACCCTGCTGAGGCTGCACAATAATTGACTCTGTCTTCACAGAAAATGATCCCAGGGCCAGTGATCCTATAACATTCATCTTGTAATTGAAGCTGAGTACTGGGTATTTTCCAGACAAAGATTTTTAGTATAGCAATATTAAGTTTTATGTAATTAAATCAGACATGAAAAATAGGCTGTGAAAAAATTAGGGCACCCTTGTCATTCTGTTCATTTGAATACCTGCAACTACTTAGCCCTGATTAATTGTGACACAACATTGTTTTGGTGAGCTCATTAAGCCTTGAACTTCATAGACAGATGCATCCAATCATGAGAAAAGGTATTTAAGGTGTCTCATTGCAAGTTGTTCTTCTCTTTGACTCTCCTCTGAAGAGTGGCAACATGCGGGCCTCAGAACAACTCTCAAATGATCTGAAAACTTGCTTTTTGATATTTCAACATTATGGTTTAGGGGAAGGCTACAAAAAGCTATCTCCGAGATTTCAGGTGTCAGTTTCCACTGTGAGGAACATAGTGAGGAAATGGATGACCACAGGCACAGTTCTTGTTAGGGCCTGAAATGGCAGGCCAAGAAAAATATCGGCGAGGCAAAGGATGGTGGAACGGTTCAAGACAACCCACAGGTCACCTCCAAAGACCTACAACGTCATCTTGCTGCAGATGGTGTCACTGTGCATCGTTCAACAATTCAGCGCACTTTGCGCAAGGAGAAGCTGTACGGGAGAGTCATGCGGAAGAAGCCTTTAAGGTGCTGTGGACTGATGAAACAAAGATTGAGTTATAAGGTCATAACAAGGGCGTTATGCATAGTGGCGAAAGAACACAGCATTCCAAGAACACTGGCTACCTACAGTAAAATTTGGTGGGGGTTCCATCATGCTGTGGGGCTGTGTGGCCAGTGCCTGTACTGGGATATCTTGTTGACAGCTACAGTGATGAAACAATATGATTGATAGAAAGGGTGAAGTGAATGTTTATATTCTGTTCATTATTGGCATATTTTGGTATGGCATCATATAGTTCATTACTTGTTCCCTCCCTTCAGCTGCCGCTCGGGGTCATTCATTGGTCTTCATTCAATTTTCCGATCAGCCCAGTAGCCATCAACATGTAAACAACTTATATGTTCACATTTATTCATATCATTATGATCAAATCAAATCAGTTTTATTAATATATCCCAAAATCACAATCACATTGCCTCAATGGGCTTTACAGTCTGTACAGTGAATGACATCCACTGTACTTAGACCCTCGATTTGACTAAGGAAAAACGTGCCATGTTGATGGAAAAAAAAAATTATAGAGGAGCCATAGAGGAGCAATCCCTCTCCCAGGACCGACAGATATGCAATACATTTCACATGTACAGAAAAGAACAACAAAATCAGTTTCAAAGTTGCATTGCCAGACTGTCTGATAAAAATTATAATATATGTAAAATGTGTGGATCCAGGAGACGACTGAGCTGGCCAAGGCATCGCCAAGTGGTGCCCGAGGCCACATGACCTCCCTTCTACTGTGGTGACCTGGAAGAGGGCAGGCCACTGAACATAATTAGCAGTATAACAGAGAAGATCAGAGTGGAGAGGCATCAAATTTTACAGAAATACGTATATAAGAAGTTAGAAAAGTTAGACAAATACATTAAGAAATGTTAATCAGAATAAGCAGAAGCAGTTTCTCATCGGCAGGACAATGTAAATTCTAATACTATAGGTTACTCACCAAGACTGAGATCGACGCACTGAAGAAGCCATCAATAGAAGTCAAGGTCTCTTTAAATGCTAAGTCAAATAAGGAAGCTTTCAGTTTAGATTTAAAGGCGCCAATGGAGCCAGATTGTCTGATGTCAGCTGGAAGGTTATACCAGGCCTCTTCACTCTGATCTTCCCTGTTATACTGCACAATTAGAAAAAGCCCTGCAGCCACCTGACTTCTTCTTAACCCTTAAGACCCGAAAAATAAGGCATTGCAATAATCCAGCCTAAAAAAACGTGATCTTGTTCATTTTTCATGTGCTGATCGAAAGAGAGGGTAAAATCAAAAAGTCAACCGGCACCTGATCAATGTGGTGTCCCTGTCTAGCGAGGGCAATGATCACCATCTAAGTTTTATCCAAATTTAGGAGTAGGACATTGATTTCTTGACTGTACACAAGCAGGTCTCCAATTTCATGATTTGAGATATATCATGCGCTTATATGAGCACATATAGGTGAAAGCATGTTGAAATATATAAAGAGAAGAGCAAAGGGCCCAGAACAGAGCCCTGGGGAACCCCACACTTACCATCGGTAAATACTGATGTAGTATTACTGTAAGAAACATAATGCGTTCTTTTGGATAGGTAAAACTTTAGACAAGCAAGAGCCAGGCCGGAGATGCCACTTTCAAGTTGGTCTGACAATATGCCATGATCTATGGTATCAAATACAGTGCTGAGATCAAGTAACAGAAGCACTGAGGTAGAGTTTGAGTCCAAATTAAGTAGAATGTAATTTTCCACTTTAGTAAGGGCAGTTTCGGTGGAGTGACAGGCTCTGAAAGATGATTGAAAAGGTTCCAGAAGATTATTATTAAGAAGGTAGCCTGAAAGTTGCTGGGACACAATACAACTCTTTCTAAGACTTAACAGAAGAAGGGAAGGCTCCTGGGTCAAGATGTGGTTTCTTAAGTAGAGGCTTAATCACAGCAGATGTAACTAGCAGGGACAACACCAGTCATGAGTGTTAAATTAACACTATCTAATATTGTAGGCCCCGTTGCTGGCCATAGATCCTCAAACAGTTTTGCTGGAAGGGGGTCCAGGACGAAGGTATTTGGTTTTGAAGATGAGACAAGTTTAGATATATGTACTATATGTACTACTATAAGTACAACTACTTTCAAAAGTGTTAAAATCTAACTGAGAATCAGCAGAAGGATGTTTTATAATTAACTTGGCAGAGGAAGCCAGGGATGAAGAGTTCATTTTGGTTCTAATCTCATCAATCTTATTGCAAAAGAATTCTAAGAAATCATTGTCATTAAAGGTTTTTGAGTAAGTTTTGCCACAATGTCAAAGAGAAATTTAGGGTTGTATTTATTGTTATTTATTAGGCCGGAGAAATACGCACACTCATAATTAAGTACACTATACACGCCATTTAGATTTTCACCATGCTCGTCCCATTTTCCTGCAGGCCTGCTATAAATCTCGGGTTTCATCAGTAAACCAGGGAGTAGATTACTTTGGTGGTCTTTTCTTGGTAGAGACCAGTGCCACAGAATCAAGGAGAAAAACAAGTACTTAGTTAACTTCATTAGTTAATTCTTCCTCAAGTTATGTCACGGTCGCAAAAGGAGCCATGACCCCCAGGCAGTTTTACACTCTCGCTATGATTGCCAGGCTGATATGATGAGAAGTAAAAACATTTGTGTCACCGGTACAAGGACAGGCTGATGATGCTACAAAGTGGTGCGACACAGCAGACGAGACAGAATTCAGGGCTGACACATTTAATCCATGATCAAGTCCAGAGTGTTTCCACTGGAAAGAAAAGGTTCATGAACAAGCTGAATGAAGCCAGAAATATCAAGAAGTCCCAGAAAAAGCTTTACTTAGCAGGCCAGAAGGCTTATGTAAGGTAATTTTGAAATCCCCAATAATTAGGATCTTATCTGAACGAATCACAAGATGCAATAAATTCACTGAATTCCTCTAAGAATTAGGGCCCTGGACGTCTGTAGATTACCACCCGATGAAAGCCTGTTCCCTGGACAAGGCTGTTGCTACTTTATGAAGATGGTTTTAAAAACAGAGACTCAAATGAGGTAAATTTAATAAACTAAAAATAGATTTGTAGATTAGAGCACACCTCCCTCCTGTTTAGAGGCCTGAGCAACATAGTTATAGTCAGGAGGAGAAGCTTCATTTAATGGCAGAAAAATATTAGGTCTCATGTTTCACGTAAGCCAATGAATTCCAGCTTATGCTTAGTAATCAAATCATTAATCAGTAAGGCTTTGGTGAACAGTGATCTAATATTAATAAATTAAAATCAATCATTTCAGCGGCTGTTTCTCTTGGTATTTTATCATGTAAGACTATATGGGGTGCTTGCGGAGACATTTCCCCATTGTCAGAGATGGAGATCGAAATTTGAATGTTGTGATTGACACATTTAGAGGATGATTCAATGAAAGAGTGGCGAGGGAAGGCAACTGTCTCGATGTTATAAACTCAGCCATCAGTCTGGTACTCTGCACTATATCCCTGACTAGCCATATTAACTAGGCTAGTAGACTCCATACAGCACTGACTGTATCACTAGCAGGCTCTCTAGTCACCTGCAATCTGCCGAGTGTTACATCCCTAGTGTCAAACCTGCCTTAAACACCCGTCTAGCTCCCACCTGTCGGCCTCCCCAGGCAGACGCGAGCCAGCAGGACCAACAACTGGGCTAGCAAGGACAGAAAATTGGTGAGCAGTTGGTGTGTTGACTGCTGACCAGGCCACACGACCTGTGACTTGCTCCTGCACCCTCTCCCACGCTGCGGCCGAGCAGGGACAAACCCAACAGCAGCTGCCGACGAGACTGAGCTAATGCTAAGGCTAGCGTTAACTACGGTGAAAGGTGAAAACAGCGAGCTAGGCTAAGTTGAGGAAAGTTGACAGACCACCAAGTAACAGATGATCGGTTCAACAAAATACGTACAAGTTATAAAAGCCTGATGTTAGCTACGGTACAAGACCAGTGGGACTATGAAATACTCAGCAATCGAAGAACAAACAACTTAGACAGATAGACAAGGAGAGACACACAGTTAAACAACAGCTTTCAATCTGTCGGAAGTCCCAGGCAGGGGTCACAGGAAGCAGCCTTTATGTCCAGTTGTCGTCCAGGTATCGTTCCTTCAATATGATGACTGTTGCTCATTTTGAATCACAACATAGTGCAGCCTGGTCACATCATGAAATTGAAAATGTATCCAAAAATCTAACTATAAAACGTGGAATGTCTGTCTGTCTGTTATCTGCAATTCTGGAGAACTGTTCATCTGACCTACTTCACACTTGACAGGTTTGTTGCTGAGGACCCAAGGAATTGCAGTGTTGAATTTGGTTGAATGTGGACATGTAGCAAATTCAATATCAATAAAACGTGAATAACCGCTATTTGCAGCAGCAGGGGCATGGCTTCAGGGTTCTAGCTTAATGCCTCTGTAGACTAAAGCTGGGATCTCACGTGATTTCATGGGGGAAGCAGACATAAACAAAACGGAGATGAGCATTGTGCAACACTTCCTTAATTGTGATTTGGCTCAAAGTGACTACATGACTTCACTATCTTCGGTTAAAAACTAAATTCCATTCATAACTTCAGTTACATTATGTTCATGACATAATCATTTCTGAACATGATTTACCCCCCAGCTGGTCCTGCTGTTTGTTTGTAGGGCTGATGTACTTTCACAGAAATATTGTTTCTTCAAAACCAGAATATAAAAGCTTGTAAATGCAAGTCCAGTGCTTGTTTGATCCAACCATCCACTCCAACCTCCTCTCTATATAGACTTATCTCTCTGTAAACTATTTCAACTGACTTCCTCCTTTTTTGCAATAATGATTACTATGGCTGTGAATGGTCAACACCTAGCAAGAAATTAAAAAATGGGTTGCAATGAGCTGATTTAGCATACAGGTGTTTTCCCAATGAGGACAGCAGATATCTTAAATCTGGTGTCTGTGGCAACATTCTTGTGCTGGCTTATTGGCAGTGATGCTGAAGCCAATCAGCAATGTTTGGGTTGCCAGAGCTGAAGAGGGAAGCAACCATAGCAGTGGAGTGGGCTACAGAAACTACAGGTTGGGGCGGCTGTGGCCTAGGTCGAGCAATCATCCACCAATCAGAGGGTCGGTAGTTTGATTCCTGTCCCCTGCAGTCTACACGTCCTTGGGCAAGATACTGAACCCTGATTTGGCTCCTATATCAGTGTGTGAGTGTGTATGAATGATTAAAGCTCCTGATGTCCAGGTGGCACTCTCACTGATATGAAATACTTAATGTTGAGACCCATTTTGATTAGGCAAGAGTCTTCATATGTAAACTACGCTTGTTATTTGTGAATAGAAGATTACCTTTCTGAATAAATTATGGCGCACAGAGTTTTGATTGATGATTAAAGGTTTATAAATGCAAGCCTGCTTACATTGTAAATGGAATCTGTTTTGTTTTATTATCATCAAATAATCCACGTCTTGATCAAAACAACTTGAGTGAATATATAACATTTTGTTCTCCTTTCTTCAGCTCTCTTTAAGCTGGGTCACTTATGTTTTTTAATTCTATGCCTCATAGACCTGAGCGTAGTGGTTACAGTGGTTTCTGGGAATGTGAGCTGTATCTCTAGTTCAGCTATGTGCTAATAGTCTTACACTGTTCTGAGAGGTCATAGTGACACTTGATGTTGATGCTACTCTCCTCCTACCCCCAGATATAGAAAAGCACGCTCACACACTGTACTATCCCTCAAATGTATCGTTTAGGTCTGTAAGGATGCTTCTCTCGGGCTGAAAACCCCATCCAAAGGGCTTAGAAAGGACCAGTAAATATTTATGAAATTGAATATAGCCTATTTTAAATCATAAATCACCATTAAAACACCTAAATGCATAATGACATATTATCATATGCAGTATACTGCTTTTTTGCATCTGCTTAGAACCTCTGAGTGTGTATAAAAATATTTTCACCTGCATGCTTTTGTGATGGCAACCCACTTGTTTTGTGTTTGGCAGTGTAGGTGCACCAAGGGAGAGGTAAGACTCACTACATTAATCAGCTATCTCAGAGAGACTGGTGCCACGATTATTAAAACAACATTTACAATTCTGTGTGACAAATGGCAAGCAAACAAAGAATGATGGCAATGCATGTTCTTATCCACAATCATATAGCACCCAACTTGACAAAATTCAAACAATTGTACCTATAGATACAACCAAACTTAAATAAGTGTTATACTATTTCACAAATACTGTCTGATTCTTGCTCATGTTGATGTCAAAGCCTTTTGCATTTGTTTACACATTGTTAAAGGGTAACTCCATCAAAATCACATGACACATTTCATCATTGAGAGGACCAAGTTTTACTCCAGCACCTCTGCACAGCAAAATTTTGTTGATCAGAGGACATTACAAACCTTGAGACTGATTTTTCTCCATAAAAGTACATGTACATATTTCAATATCTTCCCCACAGTTTGGGCATTCATTTGTCTTATAGCAGCTCACCATTCACAAGAATAAGCAGTGTTTAGATGGCACTGTCATGGCAGGCAGAGTTATACTCAGTGAAAGTCACAGCACCCTGTTAACTGAAAGGCCACAGGTATGGTCAAAACAAACTAAAAACTGATGATACATAAACTCTACCATGGCACCGTGCAAAGTTTGGAAGTTTAGTCATTCATCCAACTGCAGAAATTAATTAAATATTTTCCTCTCAAAATATACAATACCTATTTCATGGGAGGAAAATCGAAAAGCTGATCAGTTTCATAAAGAAAACCACAATGATCTCAAAAAGATCCTGACAACAACATACAGACACAAAGCGATCACAGAGAGATGCAAAACGACCACGGACCCAAAATGATTACAAAGTTAGAGTCATTGGACTGTTTGGACTGCCTGTCTGTCATGAACTGTCAGGTCAGCATCATGGTAGAAATACTTCATTTATGTCACATTACATAAAAGTTCGATCTAAAAGAATACACATTTTAAGGTGGGCAATGTGTGTATAATGTATTGTCGAAAACATTACAGTTTTAGTGATAGTGGTAGTATAAAATAATTAAACAGGTCTATTTATAGTGTATTTCTGTGTCCTCCTCTTCTGATTGCTTTCCTTTCCTGGAATTGCTCTTTTATCTCAAGCAATGTCGCTCCACACTGAATGAAATAAGTGACTCGTCAACCCACCAACTCATTGTAACCGTCCATGTTTCCTTTACACAATAAAATTCTACTCCGTTGTCAGAAATGACAAATTGATGAAAAATAACCAGTGATTGCACACTTTATTGTTTACACTTTGTTTGAACACTTTGTTTGAAACATACTGGAGACATTCCTTGGCACCTGGTAATCTAACATGCCTCTGAACACTGATACAGAGGGTCACAAGGCTCAATACGAATACCTTCGGATAGGTATGGATGACACAGCAGGGGTCCATCTGTAGACCTGTTGATTTAGATGTGACCACAACAGAAATAACCCAGGGGGTCAAACCCTGTGGCTCACTTCTCATCTTACAGTAAACTGAGAGAGAATGCAGCAGTGAGAGAGCAGGTTGAAAAAGAATTTGGATTCCTCATTCATTATTTGACGAGAGACATGGATGCTTTCAACTGAAAGTTGCTGATAAAGTGTCTTTTTTTTGTTCATGTCAACATTAGGTTGATATTTTAGTCAACATTTCAAACCTTAGAGTAATGCTGCATATTATTTTGAAATAATATATTTATATTTTAATATATTTGAAACTTATTGCTGTCCCCCATTGCTGCCACTTCAAATAAAATAAAATATTACCAGCACACACACCACAGTGAAAACCAAGGTGAGAGAAAGTTGAAAAGTTGTCTATTCTTGGTTAAGGTTTCCGGGATGACAAAGTTTTTCCACCAACTAATATGCTTGTGAAAACACTGGTACACAGGCTTTTTACTAGAAAAGATGCCCACAATCTGTAGAGCCACGTATTTTCTTAATGCTTATGGAAATCGGACATTTCGTGCTGCAGTAGCTTTGCAGAATTTTTTTTTCTAAAACTTATATTTAGAAGTAGTCTACTCACAGGAAATGCATGTGCTCAGTTAGCAACACTATTGCCAATCAAAAATGCATGTAAAGAGGAAAACAATAGTCATTTTCGCGATTAAAGGATCGTTGCATTCCTGGCCACCATGTAACACTGGAAACACCCACTAACTACAGTTTACACATGTTAAATTATGTGTATGACATAACTTTACAGATCTTACAATTTACTTTCGGTTTTCCACAGTCCACAAACACCAGTCTCCTTGATGAAAGTCCTGTGCTTGTTTGACCCAACCTTCCACCCTGTGCTCTCCCTATGCAGACCATAGGGACTTCATGCAGTGATGGCAGAGGGACAGCTATGGCATCAGCCAAACATTCCAATGGCTTGCCATGGTAGTGGAAAACAAATATCATGAAGCAAGATTTAAGTCTTACTACAGCATCTTCTATAACTACCTTCAGACACTCTTTGACACACTTTTTTTTGTCACACTTTATTTCGATTTCACCTGCTTCTTCCTTTGCTGCAATAACAATTAATGGAGTCATATTCTGATAAGAAACATAACTGACATGCTTGCAGACTTGACCGATATGGCTGTTTTTCTGATGAGAACAAGCTGAGAGGAGGGAACCTGAGAAGTGCTAATATCATTGCTAGTTGCTGCTTCACTGTTGTGCATATGACAATATAGAACTTTGATCTAGGGGCTGTTAAGATATTCTACAAGCATTTTTTCGTTATATTTGTAGAAAAATGTCAACAACCCGACAGCGTTCGATGGAACAAAAGAAATAAAAACTCCTTCCCAATCGTCTTATGCAGTCTATATGAAATAAATGGACAGGCTACCTGTCTGTCTGCCTATGAGTGGCCGAGAAAGTGCAGCCAAATTTCCCAATACAAATGTGCTAGCTGGACAGTGCTGAGTACTAGCAACAGCCATGTTCATTGCTGATGTTCATGATGGAATGTTTGGTGTTTTCTTACAGTGAGGGAGTTATGAGGAAGTTGGGTATGGTAAGCAATGACAACAATATGCTGTGCTCACACGACTAGGCCTGCTATTCAGCAGCTTGCTAACTCAACAGCACGAAGCACAGAGCCTCTGACCCAAAGAACAAGTGAGCAGCAGAAGCAGCAGTGACAGACTGTTGTTCAGCCACTAACCAAGTACCACAAAGCACACTGCCCCTCAGCCCAAGAAAAGAGCCGCTGCGGCAGCAATGCACTCCTTTAGCAGCTAACATTAGCATAAAGCACTTGGCCCCTGAGCCAAAGAACAGATCTACAGCAGCAGCAACAGCCTCCTTTGGCAGCTAGTGTTATTATAAAGCACACATAGACTGAGATAAGCACTTAGAAGAGTTAGTTTTGAATGTAGCAAAAACAGCCACAAAAACATGACACAATACACAATCGAAGTTTGCTAGTAGTGAGAGCTGAGGGGCAGTGTGTGGTCAGGCTTGAGGTGTGGAGGTGGCTCTGAAGGGTTGGATGTGGTTTCTACAATCATATTAACCTCAGCTTTAAAAATGCCAGTATTTTTTATAACTGTAAGTTTTTAATTTGGCCATAAAATGAAACACAACAGAAACTAAATTATTGATAAGGAAACCATGAATGCGGAGTGTGATTGTCCACTGTGTGTTGATAGCCCTCCTCTGCCACCGTCACAATTCATAGACGATGAATCAGGGCAGTGGCTTCACCTAGGCATCACTGTGTTGTTGGGTGTGACTGGGCTTTAAAGGACAACAGCTTAAAGGTATAGTGGTGAAAGCTGATCATTTGTTTACAAAGAAAACTTCACAAGGTTGCCTTGAAGGCATTCATATCATGTCCAGGTAGACTGTGGAAGAGGAGCTGTCACCTACTGGTCTGAGATGAGTGACTCTTTCTGTGATTAACCTTTTGCAAAAGATATAAAGGAAGGTCAAAAGAAATATTATGTTATTTAATATATTTTTGCATATGAATATTGATTTCTTCATAAATATTCTTGCTTCTGTAATAAATTGGCTGGCCACCACCTGGAACGTGTCCATCCAGGTTAGAGATGTGTAAATAACATGAGCCGTGAGAAGCTGGTGGTGATGTTTTTCAACTTCATCAAGGAAGATGGAAACTTAAATTCTCAACAGACCACCTGACACTTTGTAAATCATTTTGGAAATATGAAAATCAGTTCTTTATTCTGAGTTGTGATGGATAAATAAATGTAACTGTATGATTAATAAAATACATTGAAAGATTAAAAAGAAAGATGTTGGTCAGATTAAAGTCCAAGCCAAATATTAAGCGATTAATTGAAGTGGAAATACACAGTTTTATGTGACAGTGTTGTGGCAGCAACAGTTCAGGGCTGAGTGTGTGTTACGGTAATGATCTGCTGCAGAGAGCAGCATTAACTGGATTAGCAGTCCCACTGGCTAATGAGCAAGAGAAACTATCTGGGGGGTCTGACCTTCCGTGCTGCTATGAAAAGCTATAGCAGAGCCTGTCACAGTGTGATTATCAGCATGGCACCCTGCTGCAGTACAGACAGCAGGCAAGACCAGTCGAGGAAACTTTAGACCTGATGGAAGATAACATGGAGTAGCATAAGCTCCATGTCAGTGTTCTAGTTATATGTTATTTTACACATACACAAGTACACACGTACATATTTATACTTTTGTAATTATAGATATACTGTTCCTATATACATTGTGTTATACACTGCCCGGCCCTAAAAAAAGTCACACAATCTAATATTTCATTGAACCATTGGCTTTGATTACTGCGCGCATTCACCATGGCATCGTTTCTATAACTTAGGCAATGTAACAACATTTATTTAGTCCAGAGTTGCATTACTTTTTTGCCAAGATCTTACATTGATGATGAGAGAGTTGGGCCGCTGCATTAAGTCTTCTGCAGCACATCCCAAAGATTCTCAGTGGGGTTCAGGTTTGGACTCATGGTCTTCATCTATGGATGAAAATGATGTCTCGTGCTCCCTGATGAATCCTGGAATATGCCCAGGCCATCCGGGTGGAAAAAAATCCATTGATGGAAAAACATGGTCATTCAGTATATTCAGGTAGTCAGCTGACCTCGTGTTTTTGGCACATAACATTGCTGAACCTAGAATTGGCCAAATGCAGCAACCCCAGACCTTCGAGGATGATGGTTCACCACTATCCCTCCAGGTTTTAATAATGCATTTTAGAAAGCCAGTGTTAGTAGTTTCAGCAATCTCTTTAGTTTTTTGCTGTTGTTGTTGTAGGCCAATAATTGGACCCTTCTGAAACAGTAACATATGTTCCATGAATACAGGATATGTCTGCAGACATGGTTGTTTAAGAAATGAGAAGCTACTCACTGCATCAGGGTTAAATATCTTGTTGCCAGCTGAAACATATTAATCACTGCAGTAATTATCCAATGGAAGGCTCTTACCTATTTGCTTAGTTAGATCCAGGTGGGGATTTTTGGCCAGGCAGTGTACATATAATAACATTTAATTACTGTTACTTTTTATTACTTTAATTCAGTAGCACTTCAGTCATCATCCTACCTGCCTGCCTGACAACAATAGGGTGTATTTTCCACGACATTAACTGAAAACTACCCAGACATCTGTTTTCTCTGAAACACATTTGTAACATCTAATCTAATTCAGTTTCACTCAAAGTTGTCCACACCCACTACTAATGGGCCAGGCTGTTTGTGGGTAGTTAATGTAATGACACCATTATTCATGAGTCCCTACATTGACTGGCTGGCAGCACCTTTGGCCCCCCTCTCCTGCCTTTGACAGAAACAATAGCTGCTTAGCCAGAAAAAAAGACACTTGTCAGTATACAAACAAACCTGGTTAAGAATTATTTACACACTAAATAACACTGTGTTCTCCCACTATGATGTCATTTGGAGGGGGAGGTTTGATAGCACTTCAGTTTACATCTCAAATTTGGCATTTATCATACACTATCTTCACATGGAAAAGATGACGTTGTTTAATGCTAATGAAAAGGTCAATGTTAATTTAATTTCTGTGTTTCCAGTACAGACAGGGCTGGATTATTAATCAGTCGAAGTAGGCAAACTGCCTGGAGGCCCCAGACCCCCTGGAGCCCCAAAAGCCCCATGCTCATGTGAACTGTTTTTGTTGTAAAAGCACTAACATGTAATATCTATTAACATGAGGTTTAACTTGATGTTGTGGTCCTTCTTGTGTAGGGGTCATGATAATATCTTAATGTAAAATCTAAATCATTGCAATTTACTGCTCTCATATGATTAGTATTTCTTAATAACATGTAGGTAAATAAAAATTTTCAGACATCAAACAAAAAACCCGGGGTGGCACTGGTTAGTAAAGTTAGTGGGAACACTGAGTAGGAAGGATACATTCACAATGTACAGAGGGTGGGGTTACTTTTTTGGGACAGCCAAAATGCCTTGGTGGACCTCAATGTTCTCAGTGTGGACAGGGGACAACATGATTGAGAAATATATAGCGAGGCCAGTCTGTGTAGTGTTGTATAGGTTACACAAACGGGTCGGATCATTTCGGCATTCTATAGTTTACCAATGGGGATGTATGACTTATGTAGTGTATTAGTTAAAAGCCTCACAGCTGTGTTTTGGACTAGCCTGAGTGAGAGGGACTCAGGACGGTGAACAGTGAATTAGATTTGATTTTTTTTATGTGCCACTCAAGCTTCATAAATAGACTCATTGACATGAGCAGTCTAAACCATTCTAAGCCTCGGGTAGCACGAAGAATCACTTGGAATCTGGGTGTAATAAGCCTGCTCTGAAAAGCATGTTGTATCTTTTTTGGTTTGTTATCCACAGTGGACCATCTTGGTTTGACATTCCTGACTTTAGTCAGTTTATTAGTTTTTTCTATGTTTTTTTGTTTTTCCATAAAATTAATGTTAGTGTTTTTAACTACTTTGTGCTTGGTTTATATTGTGCCTGCCTTGTCTGGTGATATTTACTATCTAAATGTTAATTGTTTCCTTATCCTGATAACAAATATAGATTACATTTATAATAACAGTTGTAATTGGTGTGTATATTGTCCAATAGAAACAGGCAGTGGTTTGTTTGTATTTCAGTAGCTGTTATACTGTGATCATACTGTCATGTGTGTGTGTATATGTTGTCTGATATAAG
Organism: Diplodus sargus; assembly: GCA_903131615.1. Taxonomy (NCBI): domain Eukaryota; kingdom Metazoa; phylum Chordata; class Actinopteri; order Spariformes; family Sparidae; genus Diplodus; species Diplodus sargus. The sequence goes on from CAEMYA010000029.1 coordinate 383,126, forward strand.
TACCTACTTGACTCAACACACTCCTTCTGTCCTTTGTCAATGTTTGTAGTAACAATGAATATCTGTGACATCATAACTTATATGTTGACACAACAGCTGAGAGTCAAAAATATTCACTGGGCATGACCAGCTGTGTAAACCAGTCGATACGGTTTGAAGAGCAAAAAGTACTGCCTTGAATGTAGAGTCCAGAGATGGTAAAATACTTCTTTATAGTTACTGTGCCAGTAGCATACTTTGTTTTAACAAAAGCAAACCAAAAGTACATTTTCTGAGTTTGAATTAAAGCTGTAAATCTGAGTCTTAAATTTGGTCCTTGGCCCAGCTGTTCTGATCTATGAGCTGCTCTCAGCTGATCTTTCACACTCTACCTTTGCTAAATTAGATTTCTATAAGATAATGATGGGTTTGTACGAGGATTCAGGTAGTTTGTATGCACAAAAGCTGTAAAAACATTATAATTTATTTCAAAAACCTTTGTTACAGGACCGATGTGTTCTGTGTGAATCACATAACAGAGCTATCACTGGTCTAATTTAATTTGCCACCAAAACTGTCAGACCTAATTACTGTGATTCAATTTCAGGGAACATAGATCAATATGTTATTGTACTACCAGATGGCTGACACTGGTCAGAAAGGTTCCTTAAAGTGACCTGATGCATCTGGCTTTTGGATATTTCTGCTCACTTTTTGCTCTGTGATGGAAATTATGTATGGTACACTCCGTATGGTAGACGCCGTTTTGAGTGACACATCTTGCAATACCAGATTGAATATGGAGAATTAAGAGATACTGAGATAAGCCAGCTGGCCCAACACATAAAAAAACTGCAGTACACAACACAACCAACATTTGTCTAGAACGGTGTGTTCTTGGGGAAAACTGCATATATGAAAAAGTTTTAAAAAGCCTTTGTGGCTCCAGAGGGAGCTGTGGCGTATGATAAATTGCCACTAGTCATTTCACTTACATTTAACTGATAGTACTGGTTTGATTTTTACCAACATGTGGTATGCATAACTGATCTAATACAATTACAAAACCTTTCGCATTCCACCTCATTGCCCCATTTTCCTCATCTGAGGACAGACTTGCTCGGCTCCATGGATGCTTGATGGGATTGGGAGCTGGGGAATTTATGGGCCAGGCGTCCTGGTCACATTCCTCGGTCCTTTTCTGAGCAGTTTTTGTGGTCCAGCTGGGCACACTGTCCTGTTGGGGGTGGACGATACTGCTATTGGGGAGTGCCATCGCCAAGAGGAAATAAAAGTTGGTCTAGAACAGTGTTTGGGTGGTAGGTGTCAAGTGGCACCCACATGAATATCGGGTCCAGGACCCAAGGTTTCCCAGCAGAACATTGCATTGTTATGCAATGTTACCCGCCAGTCCTTTTAATGTTGGCTGTATGTGCAGGGGCCTAAAGTGGAAACAGGTGCGGGGAATAGCCTACATCAAACTCTGTTTTGGGCCCTGAAAAGGCTCAGGCCAACGCACCTACAATACACTTCTACAAGGTGAGTGTTAACTCATTCACAAACTACATTCTGTCAGTGAAAGCACCATGGTTCTAACGGTTGGACCCCACAGTATGGTAGCAAACACCCTAAAGCTTGTCCCAGCCTACACACGTGAATACAGGAAGCTTCCAGACAGACAGACAAGCATACACACATACAGCCAGCAGCGCACACAAAAAGATTATTGGTCGGTCTGTTGGTGCAGTTTCACCCCCGCCCCTCCTCGTCCTCGTCTATGCTCATCTCTTCCTCCCCATAGGAGCCTAATAACGTCACGCCTACTGTTTCGGAATTGAATGTGCTCTCGCGACATTTCTCTCCCTCTCAAAAAAAAAAGAGACGGGATCGATAACATCTCGCGAGGTCCCCCTCAGAGAGAGCCCACCCTTCAGTGATGCCGACTGCAGTGTGTATAATAGCAGCGAGGGAAGCTCTGGGAGTCTAGGAGGAGCTGCGGCAAGGTCGAAAACAGCGTAGCATCCTCTCCTGAAAACCAGAAAGAGCCGAGGCGGGCGGGACTGAGTCCAGTGGTGAGCGAGCGAAAGTGACCGGGGCGAATTTTGGATTTACTGCTGGGGAAGAAGAAGGAGGAGAGTGGCTGAAAGTTTCCAGCCTGTAGCCTCATGATCCGAGGCGGCTAACGAGCTATCATTCACTACTACCGCTCTCCTCACGTCTGCCTAGCGCCTGTTTCTGACCAGGCGGAGCAGCCTCCTCATTAACTGAAGCTAGTTTTGCGTTTGTTACAGGGCTCCTCCCGGGCTTTCTCACGCTTCGGCCACTTAGTTTTGCGAGCCATCGCGTGGCTTTATCCCATCACACGTTTTCACGTTGATCTGTGTTTTTTTGTGCCATGTCAGCACCATCCTCCGCGCCTTCCGCTCCGGCAGAGAGCGCCGCGACGGAAAATGATTTTCTAGCTCCCGATCCGGGGCTGAAGCCGCCCGGTCCGACGCCCAGCCAGAGCCGCTTCCAGGTGGACCTTGTGGCTGAGGCAGCGGGCGCCACGGAAGAGAAGTCTCCCAGCTCCGATGCCTCAGCCACTGTCCCACCCAGCGACAAGGCAACTCCCACCGCTCCTCCAGATGGCCCGGGTGCTGATCCAGGGGCCGGCGGAGATGAAGCCAAAGGTCGGTTTCGAGTGAACTTCGCGGATCCGAGCGAAGCGGGCAGCGCGGCCTCTCCAGACGGAGCGCAGGCTGAGGGGCTGCAGAACGGCGACACGGTGATGAGCGAGACCAGCTTGCACTCGTCCACAGGAGGCCAGCATCACTATCACTATGACACCCACACTAACACCTATTACCTGAGGACTTTTGGCCACAACACCATCGATGCCGTGCCCAACATCGATTTCTACCGGCAGACAGCCGCACCGCTGGGGGAGAAACTCATCAGACCCACCCTGTCGGAGCTGCACGACGAGCTGGACAAGGTAAGCCTCCACACATGGCTGTGATCACTGCTGCTGTGGGTTCACTGTTCACACCACCCCGCTAGACATCATCTTGTTACTTAAATAAGTGTTGGAGAGCAACGATGCCAGAGGACGATCAAGTCGAGCACTGACATCCATGACGCGCTACAGACATTACCGTCTGATTCCAGGTCATGTGGTGTACATTAGCAGGGTGCACATGTACAGACAGAAACAACATGTGCTTTCTCTGCTCATTTTAGGTCACAGCAAGCCTGCACCACTGGCTGGGTTTGTTTGTCAGAGCTTTGACAGGTTTAAGACTCAAAACAGAAGCTGTACAGAGTACAGTTGGTGTCTAATGCACATATGTAGAGCTGAGTGCAGGTGTACAGCTGTTCTTTATGGTCCTTTGATTTACATTATGAACAAAACCATAGCAGTCTGATGTAGTTACAGCTGGTCAGGTGATTCTCCTGTGAATGACACAGACTCAAAGCTATTCTCTTTTGTTTTAAGGAGCTATTTCACACAGGCTTAGTGAAACTGTATGACTTCACAAGGCCAGGCCCAGTCAGCTTTCCTGTTCATCCTAAAGGTGTTGGGTGGAGTTGAGGTCAGTGCTCTGCTCTGCCCAAACAAGTTCTAAATGAAGCTCCCTTTGTGTGCGTAGCATTGTCATGTTTAAAAGGGGGGGGGTTTGACATGTTAAAACACTTTGGGGTCCGAATCATCGCTGTATGTTGTAGCAGCACGCTCTGCCAACACTGTGTTCATGTTCCAGGAACATCAGGTAATGTAATAGCTTTGCGACTTGGGGAAGAGACTGGAAAACGCAGTCGTTTCTTAATTTATTGTCATTCTACAATACAGGGTTGTACACTTTTCAGTTCAAGTCGCAGTTTCTTTATGCCAGACAAGAACGAAAACTTGGTGTTTTGAGGATAAGTGAGGAGTCTCACGCTCTGAGGAAAGCAGCTGCTGGTGGTACGGCAGTGGACACTTCTGTATCTTGAATAGACTGTGGCCTCGTCCACACTGCCCTGTCAAGGCGGGAATCTCGCGCCAATATACTGCTTCACCCTCTGTGTGAAAGTCACAGAGGTGAATGGGTTCCGCCTACGATCGGCTGTGGCAGAGGCAGTACGTAGGTCTGATGGTGGTCACAGTCTGACAACTGAACACATCTGTCACTCATCACATAAAAGGGAAATGTCCCACACTTTAACTCAACAGTAATGTGGCAGCAGGTCGTGTCTTGTTCCGACCAAGACTTCTGTGAACTTTCCTCAGAAAAACAACAACATCTCTCCCCGTGAGTGAGAGCCACACACAGCATCCACTATTTGTGTAATTATGTAATTTAGAGCAAAAAAACCATTTCCACAATGCATGGTGGGTCAGTACTCAATCACAACACATTATAACTGCATCCATATGATTATAAACATCTTTTACATTAACAGGTGGACACCTGGAGAAAGGCTTTAAAAACACACACAGATGATGATGATGTGAACTGCTGCACCTCTTTTTGGTTCTGTAACACCAACATGCATTAGGAGCAGCTTCATGCCAGCAGCGCTTGGCTCAGTGTGAACAAACAAAGGCGCTGTAAAGACGAGCCTTCGTTGCGCCGATAATGTGGAATCTCACAGAATCTCCACCGCCTGTACTTATTTATGTATTATTATTATTATGGGTAATTAAATCATTCTGCACCCCAAGCAAACTCTCTGGAAGTCTGTAGAGTCCTCTCGAGGGCCCTTTAGGGCTGGATGAATTGTGGGTTTGAACAGCCCTCAGCACTTGTGGACCTGTGAACGCTCCTGTGAGGAAGTCCTGGTATTTGGATGCAACCTAAACTAGCTCTGACCAAATATGGCAAATGTGGGCCTGGTTGTCACCATCCTGGTGGGGCCTCAAACAAACACTTATAGAAAATTAATGATCCTGAAATTGACCAAAACTATGTGTCCACATATTTCTGGCCATACAGTGTAAGTGGTTACATTGCAAAAGCACACACAGGATTTTTTTCATCTTCCCTGTCAGCTGCCCAGTGACTTGAGCTGTTTTGGCATTGATGAACGTCAGTCATGTCCCACCGTGCCAGTGTTCCCTTCAGGCAGCTCAACAGCAACCGACTAGATAGATTCATTTCTCCGCTGTGGATGTTGGTGTCAGTGAATTCAGCTGCTGTGTTTGATTGGAAGGACGCTCGGGTCACAGCTGTATTCAACTGATGATGGCTCTTGCAGACAATTTTAAAGAGTCATTTTTGCTGGAGCACAGTAAAATGGTCTTTATCCCTCTCTCTCACATATGCACATGCATACATACTGTAAATGCATGCATACAAGTTAGGGATGTCCCGAGCTAGGGCTGGGCGATATGGCTGGAAAATGTATCACGATATAAGTGTTTCATATCAGTCGATATCGATATTGAATTTTTTTCACCCATTTGAAATAAGAAAAAATTGAAAAATAACCCTTTAAATATTGACTACAGGGGAGATTAAAAAAAAAAAAAACATTTTCCAGATTTCAGAATCTAAGACATGAGACAAAATAGTGTAGAAGCTGACATTGCTGCTTGACAATATGTTAATAGGATAGTTCATGTTTTTTGAAGTGGGGTCATATAAAGTACATATCTATAGTCGATCTGTTTCCTACCGTAATCACCGATCAGCGCAGCCTCAGTTTGGAGAAGCAGAGAGCCGCTCCAGCCAGACGCTCAGCTTTGTACTGCAGTGAAGTCCAGATGCAAAGTGAATTTTAATCACCTAAAACAAGGCTCACCCCCAAAAAAATATAGAGAAAATTCACACCGTTTTACATCGCCATCAGACCGCCGTTGTGCTCATGCGTAGTGATACGGAGGTTCTACGCTCTGTGTCTGAAATTGTTAAGTTTCATTTTGATCGAAAGTAAACAGAGTTGCGTGCACACACCTCTCGTCCAGCAACTGGGCCTCGCACTGTATTTCACCGCTTGCAGATCACCAGTTTCTAACGGAGTTCAGTGAAATTATCGAAGGTTCTATTGAAAATATTTTCTATTGATCACGTGTCTATCGCGATAGATATCGTTATTGTTTTATCGCCCAGTCCTATCCCAAGCTGCTCTGCAGGATCGGGACCGGGGCCGACATGGGCACTGTTTCACTGACTGGGGTCTGCAATTTTAAATGTTGACCCAAACCTGATTATTTTTATGCCAGAATAGAACTTGTGACAGGACGCAGAGGCGTGCGCAGCGTTAACTCTGGCATACCTGTGGATAAAATGTTTTCTTCATCTTCTTGAGTTATTGAAATCCCGGTATGCTCTACCATCTTGGCATTACATTACATTGACTCCACTTTCGAGTTACAACATGCCGGTATGCACACTAGTTTCGTGGGTCTCATACAGCAGAGCATGTAAAACAGGCAATCGAGGAGATGCTGAACGCTGTGAAATAGACAAGTAACGCGTCCACGCTATTTTAGCAGTGGATGATATGGAGGTTCCAAGTGTGCTGTGTCTCAAACACTGCAGCCGGCTACAGGTACACGAGGGTCTGCTGTCACAGTGCAGCATCACAGACTCACCTGCTAACACAAAGACGGTGGTAGGCTAATGTTGTGACAACATATGCAGATTAAGAAAGAGCCATATGAAAGTACCTACTTTGTTTCAACAAAATAAAAAAAACAAGGAACGGCTTGGACTTTTTTTCTTTATGCAGCTGTATTATCCAGGAAAATGAAAATAACCTGATCGGGACATGATACAAACACATCGGTTATGAAGTTTACGTAATGCTTTGAATTTGGAAGAAAAAGTTCTCCTTAGCCTTTTTATTTGCCATTTATAACGTTGTAGCATGTTGCTGGAGTAGTAAAGTAGTACATTTATCCAACTGCAAAATGGCTCCGTTTTATTCATTGATTCAAGGTCGAGGAATTGTAACATGAGCCCTTGAAACTTTTCTTTTTTTTAATGCTGATGTCTGTTCTGAGAAAACTAGGGCTGTCCTATGTAGGGTTACCCAATGTATTGTTTCACCATTGTTATTGCAATATTTGTGCTTTTGTCCTTGAGCTGGTAAAAGAAGTTAAAACAATGCAAATTGGCTGATGTAACAAGCTCTCGTATGACATGCCTGGATGTGCATTTGATGCAAGCGCACTAAAGACTTCTGCTGACCAAGCTGGCTAGCTTCCGGTTAAGCATGTTGCCAACTTGAATCGGGATTAAAAAGTTTATCCATGCAGCTCTTCTAGACTTTCCAAATGTTATTGGACTGAAAAGCTCAATCATTTTGCGGCGCTCCCAAAAATTTATCCACTGTTTCACAGACCCTTCTTTCACAATGTTGTATTATGGGAACAAGTCTTTTTGGGCCACAGTGCATTATGTGGCGATGTTATTATACTTACACTTTACAGTGCTGCTCCCCCTGTCCTTTTTCAGAGCGCTCCACCTTTTTTGTGTGGCTGCTCTGAACACTTCACTTTGAAAATCTCAACTTTTCAGAAAGGTGCTGGTGCCATTATCACAGTTTTTTTTTTTTTCAGGCAACCGATAATGTA
>CAEMYA010000029.1:391850-439316 GCA_903131615.1 Diplodus sargus
ACCAAAAGTATGTGTCCACATATTTCTGGACATGCAGTGTAAGTGGTTACATTGCAAAAGCACACACAGGATTTTTTTCATCTTCCCTGTCAGCTGCCCAGTGACTTGAGCTGTTTTGGCATTGATGAATGTCAGTCATGTCCCACCATGCCAGTGTTCCCTTCAGGCGAGCTCAACAGCAACCGACGAGATAGATTCATTTCTCCGCTGTGGATGTTGGTGTCAGTGAATTCAGCTGCTGTGTTTGATTGGAAGGACGCTCGGGTCACAGCTGTATTCAACTGATGATGGCTCTTGCAGACGATTTTAAAGAGACATTTTTGCTGGAGCACAGTAAAATGGACTTTATCCCTCTCTCTCACACATGCACATGCATACATACTGTAAATGCATGCATACAAGTTAGGAATGTCCCGAGCTAGGGCTGGGCGATATGGCTGTAAAACGTATCACGATATAAGTGTTTCATATCAGTCGATATCGCTAATTATTGATTGTTTTTTACCCATTTGAAATAAGAAAAAAATGAAAAATAACCCTTTTTAAATGTTGACTACAGGTGAGATTAAAAAAAAAAAAAAAAAACATTTTCCAGATTTCAGAATCTAAGACATGAGACAAAATAGGGTAGAAGCTGACATTGTTGCTTGACAATATGTTAATAGGATAGTTCATGTTTTTTGAAGTGGGGTCATATAAAGTACATATATATATAGTCGATCTGTTTCCTACCGTAATCACCGATCAGCGTAGCCTCAGTTTGGAGGAGCAGAGAGCCGCTCCAGCCAGACGCTCAGCTTTGCACTGCAGTGAAGTCCAGATGCAAAGTGAATTTTAACCACCTAAAACAAGGCTCACCCAAAAAAAATCTTTATTATTGCAAGTGTACGTTGTATAGAGAAAATTCACACCGTTTTACATCGCCGTCAGACCGCCGTTGTGCTCATGCGTAGTGATACGGAGGTTCTACGCTCTGTGTCTGAAATTGTTAACTTTCATTTTGATTGAAAGTAAACAGAGTTGCGTGCACACACCTCTCGTCCAGCAACTGGGCCTCGCACTGTATTTCACCGCTTGCAGATCACCTGTTTCTAACGGAGTTCAGTGAAATTATCGAAGGTTCTATCGGAAATATTTTCTATTGATCACGTGTCTATCGCGATGGATATCGTTATTGTTTTATCGCCCAGTCCTATCCCAAGCTGCTCTGCAGGATCGGGACCGGGGCCGACATGGGCACTGTTTCACTGACTGGGGTCTGCAATTTTAAATGTTGACCCAAACCTGATTATTTTTATGCCAGAATAGAACTTGTGGCAGGACGCAGAGGCGTGCGCAGCGTTAACTCTGGCATACCTGTGGATAAAATGTTTTCTTCACCTTCTTGAGTTATTGAATCCCCGGTAGGCCCTGCCATCTTGGCATTACATTACATTGACTCCACTTTCGAGTTACAACATGCCGGTATGCACACTAGTTTCGTGGGTCTCATACAGCAGAGCATGCAAAACAGGCAATCGAGGAGATGCTGAACGCTGTGAAATAGACAAGCAACGCGTCCACGCTATTTTAGCCGTGGATGATATGGAGGTACCAAGTGTGCTGTGTCTCAAACACTGCAGCCAGCTACAGGTACACGAGGGTCTGCTGTCACAGTGCAGCATCACAGACTCACCTGCTAACACAAAGACGGTGGTAGGCCAATGTTGTGACAACATATGCAGATTAAGAAAGAGCCATATGAAAGTATCTACTTTGTTTCAACAAAATAAAAAAAACAAGGAACGGCTTGGACTTTTTTTCTTTATGCAGCTGTACTATCCAGGAAAATGAAAATAACCTGATCGGGACATGATACAAACACATCGGTTATGAAGTTTACGTAATGCTTTGAATTTGGAAGAAAAAGTTCTCCTTAGCCTTTTTATTTGCCATTTATAACACTGTAACATGTTGCTAGAGTAGTAAAGTAGTACATTTATCCAACTGCAAAATGGCTCCGTTTTATTCATTGATTCAAGGTTGAGGAATTGTAACATGAGCCCTTGAAACTTTTCTTTTTTTTAATGCTGATGTCTGTTCTGAGAAAACTAGGGCTGTCCTGAGTAGGGTTACCCAATATATTGTTTCACCATTGTTATTGCAATATTTGTGCTTTTGTCCTTGAGCTGGTAAAAGAAGTTAAAACAATGCAAATTAGCTGATGTAACAAGCTCTCGTATGACATGCCTGGATGTGCATTTGATGCAAGCGCACTAAAGACTTCTGCTGACCAAGCTGGCTAGCTTCCCGTTAAGCATGTTGCCAACTTGAATCGGGATTAAAAAGTTTATCCATGCAGCTCTTCTAGACTTTCCAAATGTTATTGGACTGAAAAGCTCAATTATTTTGCGGCGCTCCCTAAAATATATCCACTGTTTCACAGACCCTTCTTTCACAATGTTGTATTATGGGAACAAGTCTTTTTGGGCCACAGTGCATTATGTAGCGATGTTATTATACTTACACTTTACAGTGCTGCTCCCTGTGTCCTTTTTCAGAGCGCTCCACCTTTTTTGTGTGGCTGCTCTGAACACTTCACTTTGATAATGGCACCAGCACCTTTCTGAAAAGTTGAGATTTTCAGTTTTTTTTTCAGGCAACCGATAATGTATTGACCGATTATCAGGACTTCACTGTCACCCGTTGCCCTTAAATAAATAAAAATGGAGGTTAAGCCTTGTTGGCTGTGTGTGTGTGTTAATCCATGTCGGTTTTTACTCACAGCCATGGTCTATTCCATCTCCACCTCCTAAGTCCATGACAGTCAACCAAGCAAGCGAGTCGGGGAACAGTTGCAGGCACACATAGAAAGGGTCAGGCTCACCTCCGTCACAGCCCCATGCATTTGCCTGGTTTTTAGATGCACAGGGTTTTAACACTACTTCAACACAAGAGAGGAACTTTATTTCTGGGTCTTATTTAAGGCTTTTGTCTTTTTGTTGGTACAGTTGACCCGATGTCGAAGCTTGGAAACAGCCCTAGAGAAAATGTTATTCTTTTGGACAGGCCACAGGGTTTATTCCTTAATAAAATTAGAAGACTGCTTTTTAGTGACACTTTCACTTTCATCCAGGCAAGAATTGTGCATTTGTTTTAGACTTTTTTCACTGAAGACCTGAGTTCAAGGTTGCTGCTCTATTCTGGTCAAGGTTCAATTTTGGTAGACTTGAGAGTGACTGTTAGCAGGGTTAGCCTGGCTAATACATCATTGCCCTGATAAATTTACACAGGTTACTCACTCTGGAATAGAGAGCTATTCTGTACTATAAACACTGAGACTATAAATAGAAACATTCATGAAATACGGTACATAATCTCTGGCAGCCCTTATACTGTATACTTTATATCCCCACGTGCTTTTTCTAAATTAAAAGTACAGTTATTTATGCAGCTCAAGCAGATGATTATAATACTTTTGCTAACAAATCTGGACAACAGCATGAATCAGTGAAGCATTGCTGATGTTGCTGCTTGATCCCTGATGCATTAAAATGTAAAAGGATGCAGTAAACTTGCTATTGACATATCGAGAGGACACAGCCTATTTTTTTTCACTGCCTATTTTAATGTAAACCTGGAAATAATCTGAAAGTTTGAAGTTTCACGAAGTAAGTGAGGGTGTCAGAAGCCAAATCCTTATTCTAAATAAAGTTTTTTTTCTGTGTCAAGTCATAACTATACTTAAGGTTTCTAAGAGGTCATGGAACTCTAACATGCTGAAAACCGGATCAATTGTATCCAAAGCACGATCGGGCAGAGCCAAAGATCAATACTTTCAGCTTACTTCCCTGCGAGATAGAAAAGCAAATTCATCACTGATGCAGAAGTTGCAGATCACAGATTGCTAGACTCCAATTATCAAAAATCTTGTCAAGAGTTGGCTGTGTTGTAGTGGTTTCAGAAGCCCAAATGCTGAGGGTGGGCTAAGGAATACTGTGAAATTGTGAAATTTTTCCAAAGATTCAACTTTTCCTTCAAACCGTTAAAGGAGAAATGTTTTTTGTGGATATCCCAATCAGTGTTGATGGTAAATGTAGGTAATTGAGATGATAAAATCCCCAGTGTGTGGTGTCTTGAAAAAGAAAGTTGGTTTATTAGAGCTTTCCTTCTTGCACCGCCTGTCTACATGCACTAGGATTCATGGCATGCAACCTGCTGACGCTCTACCCCGTAATACTTCCTAAACCTGACCAGCATGTGAAGGTGGGTGTATTAAATGGGGATGTGTACATTAGGTATCTGAAATAAGTTAGCTACGTCATTGACAGTAAAGTGGAAGAAGAGAGATTGTGACGGGAACATTGTAGTTTTCATTATTACAATACTACATATGCTATGTATTTGTTTTGGTAGTATGATACATAGCTTATTTAGTATACTTTAGATCTTTAGTCCTGTGAGAAAAATATGAATTCATGACATTGTTCACAATAAAAACTTTTAAGCGATATTGTAAAAACTTTGAATGAATAGAACAAAAACAATTATATGGAAGAAGGCCGAGTTGATCAATGAACTAATCGCTCTTAGTGATGACCCGCAGTTGTCACAGCTCGTCACTTCAAGTCATATTTCATGCAACACTAAATGAAACAAGTGGCATAAACGTTGGATCACCACCTGGCTGATGTGTGTCTTATCTTAATAATGGTAATGATTTTAAAATAACAATCAAAAGAGCTAGACTCAACATGTTGCTTAGCTAAGCTTGCTAATGTCACTATACAGCTCAGAGTCTAAGGAACATTATATCCCAGTTTTATTGGCTTTAGTCTGTCTGCTGAGAATACATTTCCAGTGCCTCATGGAAATTATATTTTTAAAAAATCTGTATTGTATAAACAAAGGAAATTTTTAAAAGCAAGTTATTTGGTGTTTTCAGAGTCCCAGTGAAGCTGAGCCAGATCATTCTGTTAGCACTCAGAGGCTGCAGGTCTGTGAACTGTCTTAATTCTGTGGTTACAGTTTTTATCTGGTCAGTTTCTCTTCTCTCCTCATCTGGAGCAGGTACGGTGGTCAGAGAGATGACCTGCTGCAGGTTTACCACCAGGTTGGCACACAGTCACCTGTTGGAGCTGCAGCTCTATGCGCTCTTGGAGATGCTGAAGACTGTAAAACGTTTACCCCTCCATGTCTTCCTCTGCCCTTATGTTAAAATGACACTTTCGCTGTTGAACACATGGCCAATTTGCATACAAGCGAGACAGGAAAGAAGCTTCGCTTTGAGTGCCAGCTGACCAGTGATGTCACTGGTTCTCAGAAGTAAGTCAGATATTACGGGGACTCACTTGTGTGTCCCTCAGCATGCACTAAATTCCAACAGATAGAGATTAAGGTTGAAAATTGGTAAAGATACCCTTTAAGCTGATTTGATTTTATAGTACATAACAAAACTAACTGTTACAGGGAAGTTTTTTCAACTTAAGTCAAACAAGGCAACAAAAAAAAGAAATATCTCTGCACTGAGCCTACAGAAATGATACTGTCATCGATCCACTTTTTCTAACCATCTTCATGACTGCAAGCAAGCAAATTTAACCAAATCTCTTTAGTTTTCCATAAAGTAAGTATGTTTTTCTTTGTACATTCTAACAGTAATGTATTGACCATTGGAGCTGGTGCTCATACTAAAGTCTTATGTCTCTTTGCAACTTGTGAAAGTTTTGCACATTCATTTGTCATGTTAATATACTGCTAAGTTGCAAAATGGTTTTTATTTCAAAGATCCTGTGACATTGCTATGTAACTCCCCCTTGCCCAAACTTCATGGCATTGCTAGTTATTTTAATGGATGGGTAAAGTGTAAAGTAATTCTAATAGTAAAAAAAAAAAGATAAATGTAGTAAATAAATGGTAGTAAACCAGTAACATTTTGGAATGCCAATACTGCATGTAACCTGATGTATCCAGTTTGGCCCAGTCCAAGATCCCTAATATGTTCCAGTGGTCACATGATGGTTGTGTCTACATGGCTCGCATTCCAATGCCAGCAGCAGTCATGGACTGGAGCATTGAACAAAGAGGCTAGCTTCATGCTTTGCAGTGACACAATTGTAGCCTGTCGATATATAAATAACCGAAAGACTTGAACTAAATCACCAAAACAGATATTGTCTGCTTTTACATCAACCGCTTTTGCTCGTTCTCACTGTCTCAATCATAGCACACAATCTTCATCAGCTGATGGAGTCTTCTCAGTTTTCATGGAATGGTAGATTGTTCAAATTTCCATTTTTTTCCTGAGCACTTTAATGAACATGTCAAAGTTCAGAAGCTTCATTCTTTGAGTTAAAATGTACAAAGATTATGGTTGAGTGATATCTACCGAACTTGCATCTGACAATGTCCACAGTTAAACATCATGATGGCGATTGTTGGGGTGGTTGTTTTTTAAAGTGGTCATAAAAATGGAAATGGAGGTCCATTAGATGTCTTATCTGGTTTTAAAAGGGGTATATCCCAGCTGACTTGGGATTAAATTATTTAAGTGTTATCCTTAAGGAGTACCGGTATGCACTATTTAATCTACCATCATTGAATCTGTATGGAGGCAACCAAAGAAGTGGCTGTAAACATAAAAAAGGAAGTGCTAAAATGTACAAGTGAGTTGCTTGTTATCAACATGAGTACTTGTTTCTCTCTAGCCAGTCAATCAGTGTTTATTGTCAGGATGTCATGGTATTTTGAGAAGCGATGACAAGCCGGCTATCCAGGGTCCACGCCATCAAACAAACTGATTATTGTTAGTAAATCAGTTTATCGAATTAGTGAGCTAAAATATCAGGCTGTCAAGGTTAGGCCATCATGTGAAATGCCATGTTAAAATTCCAGGGTGAGATATGAAATAAAAACATGGTCAGCAGCAAATAGGATACATCTCTTTAGAACCTCCAGACACTTTTTTCACACTTAGATTATAAAGTACTAAAAATCTGCTACTGGGCCAAGCATATGATTAACTGGTCAGCTCTGAAACATCCTGCCTTAGTCCAAATTTGTGTCACAATCAAACAAAATGATCATTCCCATTAATCCTGAATCATATGTCAATCACAATATTTGTCAAAATTGGCAAAAATTCCCCAAATTACACGAAGTTTTTTTTTTTTATGATATAGTGCAACCCTGCAAAATGTGTATGCAAAAATAAAGAACTGAATAAATAGTTTAATTTTTTGATTTTTTTCAAATGCGGGCTGTAATGGTCTAAGTGGTGCCATACATTCTGACTTGCATCATATCACGAGAGACAATTAGTGCCCTAAGCCATTCTGTTGCCACTGGAAATGGTATGGCCATTAAGCTCATCAATACAGGATGTGATGCAAAACCAAATGGATATTGGGAGTACTCAGCCTGCACCAGTGCATGACTTGCTCCTGTCCTTGGCCTGTTTAAGTTTTATTTAGTTATTAAGAACTGAAAACAGTGAATTTACTAAGATAACCAGGCAAGTTTATTGCCTGGAACAGGTTAGATCTCTTTGAATGCCAAGGTCTACTAGTTTGTCTTGTATGTCCCTCAGCAGAAGCAGCATTCTCTTGTCCATGATCACTTCCTCCAGTCAGTTGTACAGTAGATGAAAACTGGTGAAAAGCAATCTCTCCTCCGTAATTTCGGAAGTAGCTGATGAGCTTTTCAGATATCCAGCCATCAAGTACTTTGTGATGAAAACCTAGTCTCATAATTTCTCAAGGTTGTGCAGCTAACAGAGGGCTAGTATTGTCTTCCCTAGTCAGGATATAATGTGTCTTAATGGCAAATATGTGGTACAAGATCAGGAGTCGAGGCGGTTTCATCACCACAAAATTACTGCTGCTAGCAGATATGCATGATCAACTGATCGTCAACAGGATTTAATTAACTGCTGTGGTTGGCTCTCATTCATAGAGCCAGCACTGTTTCACTCAATATATCTGGGAAATGGCTTATGGACTTTTAAATTCAGGGGTTTTGTGGTGGTTTGAAGGTCATGATGACCGTGGTGTTTTCACTGTATCACATCAGACAGTGAAGAGTGTTCCCCACTCTGTGCTTCATGCCTAGATCGAAATGTGCAATGGAAATTCCACTGTGCCAATTGACTGTTGCCCATAGAGTTTTTCATAATAATCAATGAGTCATTCAGTGTACCCTCATAGCAGTTATAGAGACAAAGTGCTGCTGCATTCCCCAAATTACTGCTGAACACTTCAGGTACTTCATATAACCTGATAAGGGCAGTGATGATGAGCTCCACTAGAAGAAAACTTGGTGCATTTGGTGGGATAGACCTCTCCATTAGGGACAGGAAGGAATGCCTGACTGTCCTTAATTAGGTGGCAGCAGCCACAACAGCCGTGTGCTACAGATGACAGGACAGATTCATTCATTCTGGAGCAGCCAAGCATAAATGCGTTGTGCTGAAATATTGATGCCACCCACTCTGTTGCTCCAGTGTAGCAGCTCCACTGTTTCTGAAAAGGCTGGGACATCATGCATAGATGTAGCATGGCATGAACATTTTGATTGAAGATGATGTTTAGGATGAGCTCAATGTAAACTAAGACTTTAGTTTGAAAGTCTCAGGCCTCGCATTTTTTTGTAAGTACTCTTAGTGCGAATGCACACTTGGCACAGTTCTTGTAACTGTTGTTACAATTGTATTATTTGGCTGAACAGTGGTCAACACTCAATTATCCGATATGCAGGATCGGGATCGTGGCCGATATGTGCATTTTTTCACTGATCGGGATTGGCACTTTTGAACATGGACCCAAGCCCAATTATTTTTTTTATTTTTTATTTTTTCTTTACGTCAGAGCACTATTTGTGGCAGAACGCAGCCGTGTGTGTAATGTTACTCTGGCAAACCAGAGGATAAAATGTCTGCAGTGTGGAAATATTTTCAATAAGAAAGTCAAAGTAGTCCAGTGGCAACATGTAACATCAGCAAAATAACGTGCTGCACTTTAATACAAAAACATGTGATTTGGCATATAAAAAAACCTGTCCTCAAGACAGCGACACGGCCAAAGATATTACAGAGAAGGTAATTCAATGAATCACTCTGGATAACCAGCTCATCTCCGTGGTAGAGGTTCAGGATTTTCTTTGTCATCTGGAGTTTTTGAATCCCCGGTATGCCCTGTCATCTCGGTATTTAATTATATTGAATCCACTGTTGAGTTACAATGTGACCGCACTAGTTTCGTGGGTCTCATACAGCAGAGCGTGTAAAACACACAATTGAGGAGATGCTGAACGCTGTGAAATAGACAAGCAACGCGTCCATGTCATTTTACGTGACAACATGAGGAATAAGGAATATGAAAAAAGCAATGATGAAGAGGTACCAAGCGTGGGCTGTGTCTCACACACACTTCAGCTGGCTGTACACAAGAGTTGCATCCATTCAGGAAATGGATACAGGTACCTTTTTTTTTCTTAATGCAGCTGTGTTATCTAGGAAAATATTAGTTAAGGCTAATATTTGATCAGGACTTAGTATCGGCAGATACATTTTAAAAGACTCTGATTGGGATCGGGGTAAAAAAACACCTGATTGGGACATCCCTAGTGGCCAGTCATTTTCACATTTTGTTTGTTGTAGGCTTGTGAGCAGAGGGGGTGCCTTTTTTAAAGGGATAAGCTGACATTCAAACCAATATTTTGGGATCACCTGTTTTAGCAAAATTTTAGAACATTTAATCCAACGTCATAAGCCTACTGTGATTTCACTCTTTGCTTGGACATCAATTAGTTATTTTAGTGTATTTCCTTTGTTCCTTTGTATTTACTTTGCTGTAACATGTATTAAAGTTCTGGGTTTGTGTTTTTTTTTTGCAATGATTGCCAAAAACCGTGTCAGAGTGAACACGATTTCAACATATAGAAAACCCACGTTTGATTGTATCCTGACTTTATGGATTCTTAGAGTTTTCCCAAATAAGCCTATAGAGCAGCCATTGTTTCTGTGCGCTCCTGATGTTTTTAAAGTTCCTTCTAATGAAAAGCTGATAGACTTCCATGTGAACTTGGTACAAGGTCAGACCTGTTCCCTCTGCATTCCTTACCGTTCGTCCTGCAGTGATATCACACACACAGTATGAATCTGAATAGTGTCTGATGGCCCTTCTGTAGTTACATTCAGCCTCAGATTATGTTAAGAATCCGCAGCTGGACTCGATTCTGAAATAAATTAAAGGTCCCATATATGAAAAACACGTTTTCTCCGGTCTCTACATATATAAACTGGTCCTTCTGCCAACTCCCAGAATGAGGAAAACAAGTGATTCCTGCATGGTCTCTGCAGCCCACCCACTGGTAACACGGCGCTCCTACAGACTGTTCAGATTCTGCTCTTTTTGTTACGTAACGAAAAGAGTCATTTACATAGGCCGGCCTCCTCTGCACGGTGATAGAAGATATCCCAGAGGGGGCGTTCATCCCCGAGGTGAAGTTCGGTGTGTCCAGCGGCAAGATAGCAGTGTTTCGCAGTGTTGTCGCTCAGAGCTAGACATGCAAATTGCTCTGTTGTTGGTTGTAAAAATCAACGTCAGTAAATATCACAAACATGACTCTGCTGCACACACCTCTCTCAGATCTGGTTGGTAGGCTGCAGTTGTCCAGAATTTGTCAACGCATAGGACTCTTAGGATTGAGCATCACAGACATTTTTTATTTATTCTTTCTTACTGACAAAATGACAATATTTTTAAAAAAAACAGACACAGGCGTTTCTCTTCTACATTTGTTTTTTGTTTTCCCTGCTATACCTGAAATATACCGAACTATGACCCTCAAACCAGGGTGCATCCCAAATGGTGAATTTTGTTAACTGCTCTACTCCTCACTGCTGAGCAGCTGTACAACATGTACTGGCATTTGTCACATGTACAGATTCAATCAGGTTAATGACTCATAAAATTGGAGTTCAGGCTCACACCCTTCTCACCAGCATGAATGTCTCTGATTGTGAATTGGTCTTTTTTTTTTTTTTTTAAATTATACTACATGTTGAAAATGCTGCTCTTTACTGGAGGTGTTGTGAGCTTGCACAATGGAGCCTCTGTTAGTGTAACAAGTTTTTTTTTTTTTTTTCCAAAGCATATCCCCATTCCCCACCCCACCCCCCACACTTTGTTTCCTGCACAGATTGCACACAGAAACAGGAAGCGAAGGACACCCTGGGCTTCTGGTGTGGCCTTTGACAGGAGATGGCCTGATGGCCTTACAGCTGTTGTAACACACGCACACACGCACACACTCACACGCGCGCACGCACACATAGACACAAGCACACACAAGCTGTCTGGCAACAACTCATAAACCTCTGTTTGTGTGTGACAGAGTGTGTGCTTTTTTTCTTCCGAGGACCTGGATTCCTTCTTATCCCAACATCCAAGTGCGTCACATGCAGCTTGTAGTCAGAAATAGCACAACAACCCCACCCCCCCTCCTGAGACCATTTGTGTCAGCTTTCATGTACAGTAATTATACTGGAAGCATATGGGGAAGCTTGGGTTTTTTCCCTCTTACCTTACGATAAGGTTGCTACAGATTTAGGGTCAAACGAGAATTACTCAAACATGAATGTTATCTCAGTGTTGAGTCTTTAGTTCATCTAGAAAAAAGTTGGTTTTGTCTTTATCACAACTCATCTGTTGAAGTTTTGTCCATTTCTATAGACTGGAGAACTTTCTTTCTTACCAGTTGTCTTCACAGCCCTGTTGCTGAAATTGTGACAATGACGGGCAGGAATGGTTTTAGAGAATAATTGGGGAACTAACCGTGAGTTGCTCACTCTCACTCGTCCCCTTTACTGCAAACTGATACACATGTTGTTTTCCTTTTGATATAGCAAAAAAAAATAATAATATCCAATTTTATAATGTGTATTTGCTGCTTACGGTTCTGTATAGTGTGGTTTCTAAATATAATTCACAGTGTAATAAAAAAAAAAACATTACTACACGGGTACAATTGATTCTTTTTTTTTTCAAATATATATCAGTACAGATCTCATACATTGGACATGGCACAGTTTTTAATTTTTACAGTGATACGTTGCGAAGTGTTTTGTTCCTTTATGAAGGATTTCCTCTCAGTGATGGACAGTTTATGTACACTGTAAACCGAATGAAACACTGGGGTTAAACATGTTGATAAAGTGTGAGAAGAGCCTATGAACCCAACACTGAACAATGAGGTATTGTTCAATATTCAATAACTGAACTTATACTGTCAAATTTACCCATCTCATCGTTTCAGGAAATTCTTCAGATGACATAGTCATTTGAAACTAGAAGGAAAAAGATTGAATTTTCTCACAGCCTCACACAATGTTTCTTCCCCTGTATTCTCAGAATAGTGGAATGTCGTCCTCTTCAAGGAGCTCAGCAGTGATGACCTTCATAATCACATTTCTTGTTGCCTACATTCCTCACTCTCCCAGCACACAGATTGTATGACAGATCAGCTGTCCTGTCCCGGCACATGCACTTTTTCCACTAAGGGGCTCAGTCTTAGTTTGAGGGGTGAATATTGACATCACTTTCTCGCATGATGCTTCCCCTCCCACCCATGCAGCATGACACAACAAACCACTATGGCTCCTATGAATAAGCAGGATTTTGTTACTATGGAAACGAGGCATTACTTGAAATATTAGCAGAATAGCAATATTGCCAGATTCATTGTCAAAATTGCAGGGGCTTCAGTTTTGATAATGGTCAAATTTGTATCAGCATACCCTTATAGATGAAGCACTGAGATGCTACATCTCAAAATCCTCTTTTTGAGTTTTTTCAGTGAAAATGAAAATCATGGCTCACTTCGATATCTGTCAGAATATAAGAATATGATTTTTGTATCTTTTTTTTGTTGCATAAATGAATAAGTAAATTTAACAAAAATACGTTACACAGAACATTAACAGCATTGATGGCCATACACGGAACAAACTGGAACAAATGGTAAACCGTTGACATAAAAAAAGTGGCATGAAATATAGTGTCTAAAGTTGCAAAGACTGGATCAGATTTGTCTTATTCCTTGAACTGAAAGTATCTGATTTATATACAATCTTTGCCAAGTTTCTGTTTCGGCAAAGTTCTTGTTAGGTTGGTTGCTTGTTCTTCTGTGTGACGAAGGAAGTTTTTCAAAAAACGTTTCATTAATATACTTGTCTTTCTAACAAGCCCTGTAAGACTGTTTTACACCAACTAATGAAAACAGATAGTAAAAGACTACATTTGTAAGAGACTTGTTCTATCTCTCCAAGTTATCCCCATTTCAAGGAAATTAGTGTTTCATATTCCTTTCTGTAACCTACTGAGAAGAAGCAGCTCTTGATTATTCACCTTGAACTGAGGACACTTTGCCAATGAGAGCTTTTGTCTGTGCAACAGTTAACATAACACATGTCTGCAAAGTTGCCATGTGCATGTTCAGCTCGAGCAACAGCAAATGTTTGATGAACAAGTGGAAGTAGTTTGGAGGTCAGTTTGATGTGACGGTAGTAGTCTCTCCTGCTAATTGAAGCAGCCTGTTTTATGTGGGGGGAGCTAAAATCAACTTCCTGTGAGCTTGTGGCTAGCATCATGGAAAATTGGCAGACATCCTTGAATATACGTGTGTGTGTGTGTGTTCGTGTTCGTGTTCTCACATGCAAGCCGTATGGCAGGATGCACCCACATCCGGTCAATTTGCATTGAATTGGAAAATCGAGTCGTTCTTGGTGGCCCACTTCTGTAAACACATGTGTGCGGGGCAGATGTGGACAGTGAACTTGGACATAGGAGCAAACATGCCATCAAAATATTTCAGCACATCATTTTAATTTAGCTGAGAATTGTGTGTCTGCATGTTTGGGATACAGTGTTCTACTAATGGTCAAACGCAGCGAGAGCTCTCCTCTAAAAATACACTAAACTAAGAACATTATGTACAGTCTTTTTATTTTATTCTAGCTTTTAATAGCTACATTTATTACATTTATTTACCTTAATACTTTTGACCATAATGACCATAGCCTTGAAACATGACACCATTGCATACCTAGAGTCAATACAGGGCTCCACTTCAGATTCATCAGCTTTGGTCAAATGCAATGGATGAACACTGACATCAGTAATGGGCCCATTACTGCTTCCAGTGCTTAACACATACTCTCTTCCACGCCAAAGCAAAACTCATCGGTGTTACCAAAACTGCTTTCTTTCCAAGTCCATTCACAGATTCTGTTACCTTGCTGAGGAACAAAGCTCCTCAGTGTTTGCAGGTCCCTCAGTCATCACCTCTTTCACGCTCATGCCAGAGTGAAACAGTAATTTGACACAAATTCAAAACAAAAATCTCTGCAGTGTGAGGCCAGGCCATTTTTATTCCGTCAGCAAGCCTCAGTGGGCAGCGGGGAATCCAACTCGGTGAGAGTTTCAGCGCAGTAAAAGAATAATGAACTGAGTGGTGGGAGGTTTTTCTAAACAATGGTGATGTGTGAGACAGTGGACATCTGATCATTCCTCTCAGTGACTGATAGTCATGCAGGGAGGGTGGGGGACTGTCGGCCTGATATAGGTATCTGAGAATCCATCAGCCAGGCTCAAAAGATGCCTACCACTGCAATGTAAACTAATATGTATATCGGTCACAGTGTACCAATGGACGGTGTCATTGACATATTATTTACACATGCTAAAAGCCATGCTCATGGAGGCAACTCTTCCTACCCTCCCAACAGTCAAAAACCTTGAAATGATTCAGTGTACAAATCTTTATATTAGAAAGCTGAAACCAAACAATTGATAGTATTTTTGCTTAGTAAATGACTAAAGATGCACTGATCGATTGGCCATGGACTGTCAGTTTCAGATATATCAGATTGTGTACCTGTTTATCATTTCAGATCAGTCTTTCCTGTGTTTTGCTGTCATTTGCTCTTGTGAAACCCAACACAAGTGGTGTGTAATTCAGAGAGAAACTGGCAGTCTTGGCCTCACTGACATAAACAGGAGCCTTATTTGTTTTTTGATTATACATGTTGCGTCAGTCCTGATAATTTATAGGGGACACATTATTCATTAGTCTGTAGTCAGCAGGACATGCCAGTTTCCTGGAAATTTCGCTCTGTCAGACCTGGCTGTTGTCAACTCACACGGGATTTGTAGCTGTAGGTTTTGAAGGTTTCTTAAAACCTCATCTGACTCTTTGTCTCTTTGTCTGAGGTTAACTTCTAATCTAACAACTCAAATCTAATTGCAACATCAGGCTCTTTTTTGTAACTATGCTCTTCGTGGCGAGTCATGGTACAGTTTGCACTGGCGTGCTAAGCTCTTGATGCTTTGTCATTGTTGTGCAAAGCCAGTCTTTGTGTGGCTTCAGCCATGTAGCTAATGTTCACTAACTCATCCTGTGTTTCTTTACTCTCCTCTGTGCTGTGCATTCTGCAATGAGAGTGAGTCGCAGCCACATTAGATGCCGTTGCTGAGTTTACTTTAGACTGCTTGACTCCAGCCAGGTGCATTATAGAGCAGTTGCTGCACAAGAAGAATAGTAAACTGTGGAAGAATGCTAGGGCTGACTTTACAGCTGATGGCTTAAACCTGTTTCTGCTGCAAATTAACTAAGTGAACAAAAGTTGTCTGAACTGTCAATTCATTTTGACCTAGCTAGAATACCATAGAATTCTATTCTAGAATGATATAGAATGTCTGTTATTTTAACACACGTGATGCTCAGAAGCCACTTTTCCACATTTAAGAGGAGCTTCAAAAACATTAGTATCATAACATAAATCAGTCAAAGCAAACAGGACTTAAAGTGTCACTGTCTAACACAAGTGCTGGTCATCTCCTGTCTGGACTACTGCAACTCCCACTTGGCTGGACTCCACGCCTATGCAACTAAACCAGAACGCTGCAGCGTGCCTCCTATTCAATCTTCCTAAATTCTCCGATGTGCCCCCCCTTCTCCGTGACCTCCACTGGCTTCCTGTTTCGGCCCGCATCTAATTCAAGACGATGGTGCTGACCTTCAAGGCTGTCAATGGAACTGCACCTGTCTACCTCCAAACATTGGTCAGACCACACGCCCCAGCAAGAGCACTTGACTCTTCTACATCAGCTGGCCGGCTGGTACCCCCATCGCTGAGAGCTAACAAAGCCACAAATCAAAGTCACAACTCTTCTCTGTTCAGGCACCTTAGTGGTGGAATGAACTCCCGACCATTGTGTCAGGACAGCGGAATCACCCTCCATCTTCTGCAAAAGACCCCCCCCAGAGAGTCGGGCCCTATCCACATCCAGGCTGACCTCCTTTGACAAATGGACAGATGCTCATTGATTGACAGTGTACGTAATGCTGCACAAGGGCAACATGCCTTCATCTCTGTGTTGCATAATGACATCAGCATGACCTGGCACCACTCTTAGCTAAGAATTTAATGTCCGATTGCCCAGCTGTTTCAGTAATTTGTGCCAGTAACAGATTTAATTATCTTTGAATTGTCAAGTCAATCCTCATGCCACATAAAAGTATGCAGAGCTCAGTTTGCTTTTCAAATGATTCAAGAAGCCACAGCCGTTTTAATTAATTTCAATAAATCACCCATGCCAGGCCAAGCCTGGTTACCATTAAGGACTTGGTGTTGGATTTGTGTACTATGGCTGGTACTGACTGAGCAGCAAAAGCCGTGATCCATATGGTCCAAATTTTTCCAGTATGTACTCGGGTAGTCCCTGATTGAAATCCTAACTTCTGCAGTTTTATTTTTTGAATGCACAGGTTGTTCCATTCACACTGTCCTTTGAGTGCGGGGATCTTGCAGCAATTTTCTGCATCGTCCTCTGTGCGAAAATCTCAGATGCGGCAGTGGGTGAAATTTTGTTTATAAGTCGGCAGCGCAGAGCGGGGGCATGTCAATCTGATGGTGTTCACAGTGTGATAACTAAACTACAACAAACTAAAGAGAAATTTCCCACAAAGCAACGATACAGGACGAAACTACAGTAATGTAGAAACTTGTAGCAAAGTTTGGCAACTTATGAGGAAAAAATAGAGCAGTTATTCGTGGAGAAGTGTCTGTCATCCTGTCTGTCCTACTGACTTTTCATCACATTTCTACCTGAAAAACAGCATCTGTCCCCAGCAAATAACTTTAACTCACCAAGTGTTTGTCTCCTTTCACTACTGTGTTGTTGTTGTTAGAGGAAAACGTGATTTTGTCACTTCCCGGGATGTTTGGTGGGTCAGGATCAATCACACAACATAAAAAGCTGCTTGGTTCTGTGTGAACAAAGGCGGAGAATTGGCGACCCTCCACTGCAGAGATAATGCAGCGTCTCTGTGTGAAAAGGGCTACTGTCTAAATCCAGCCGCACACAGCTTCTAGCTGCTTGCTGTAGACACTTGTCTAACTATTAATGCAGACTGAATCAAAATGGTTGCTTACAATAACTTCTGGGAACAACCCATGCATCACTAACATACACATTTTACTGCCTTTTGCATGATGTCATTTCAAAGTAAATACAATTAATTCATCATATTTCATCAAAGACAACACTTTCACTGATCTTAGTTTAAAGAGCTAACTATCCTGATGGGCTACACAGGCTAAAGAAAATGATAGCTTGAGTATTGCAAAACTGGCAGTTAAGCCAGTCCGAGATGTCGCTGTTTAGATATCAAAGATTCTAGCAGAACATCACAGTACTTGCAGACGTAGAAACATCTGAGCAGTCTGATGTCTGTATCGACCTATAGCTTCATCACGACGTGTAACGTCACACGTCTTTTGGATCTGCAGCGCTGGCTTGCTGTGTGAATTACACAGGTGCTGCTCTTAGGCAGAGAATTGTCAAACCTCAGCTACGGAGATAATACGGCATCAATGTGTGAAAAGGGTTAGTGACAAAGAAAACCCTGATCGTAATGCATGTGTCTGTGTTCTGCCACAAATTGTGCTCTGAAAAAAAAAGAGTCAGTTTGGGTCCACGTTTAAAATGTCCAATCCCAATCAGTGAGACGATGCCCATATTGGCTCCGATCCTGATCCTGCAGATTGGCTCGGGACATCCCTGAAAATACAACACTGAGCTTTTGTCTCTGCTACCTGCTCATTAGTCCAGTCCCAACAATTGACTACAGTGGCTGCATTAACATGGATAATATTTCTTCCGTGTAATGTGTTAGGCTTGGATTTCATCAGACAAACTGTATGGAGCCATGTTATGAATCTTGTTTTTCAGAAATTACATTTTAAAACAAGTCCCCAGCAACTGCAGTTGTTTAAACAATTTCTGCAACGCTGGTTTGAAGCTCCAGCAAAGTTTTCAGGCTCAAATCTGAGCAGTGAGTGGTGAGTGAGGTGAATTTTCATTTTTGGTGAACTGTCCCTTTGAGGTATTAGACAGCAATTCTGACCTATTGTAATCAAGCATAATTTCCCTTCAAGAATCAAACCAATTATTCAGTACCAGCCTGCACAGCTTGACAGGTTCCATATATTGTGCTGAAGACAGAACTCTGTTACTGCTGAATTTGTTTGCTTCCTCTCTTGACCACATTTTTTTTTGAGTGGCATGTGAAGTGAGTCAAAGGTTGTGGCTAATTGCCAAGTCACGATCTGTTGTCTGTGAACATGTCTGCTGCACACCTTAAGATTATTTATCTAACTGCTTGAGCCCATTAGCGTAGACTGTGCGTCATTACCGAGAGCTGGATGATATCATTACTTCACTTATCGAGGGTCACTGCACTCCAGTCTTTAGACTCTTGCAGGGCTTCTTACAAAGAACAATGGGTTGGACAGCAAATACTTCCAATTAAATGATGGGAGCGTGACTCATGTAGAGTCAGAGACTTACAGTAAGAACACACAGTCTGTGTCATGGCGTATTGACCTTTAAGAAAGGAACTATTCCTTTTATTTCCTGCCTTGTGCTGTGTTTGTGTGCACTGGCTATCTTTTGCGTTGATCCCAACATGACTACTGACAAGAATTTTATTGTTACTCTTGCTGTTTTCTGTGTTTGATACCTGACATTTAGTTTGAATGCAATAGACTGTATGGTCTACTTTGTCAGTTAAGTAGTAGTTACTTAGCATTTTTTGGGGGGCAGAAAAGGGTTTGCTGTGAGCTCTTTGGGCAAATGCTTAATTTCTGCGCTCCTGAGAGGAAAAAAATGCTTCACATGTGTCTTGTGTCTACGACAACAATATTTTGGCAACCACCACTGTATGCTCACACTGCCCCTTTGAGGTTAACAATCCGTTAGGGAGGATGTGGGTGCATCACATGCTCCATAGGATATAAAAATACGGTAGTCGCCTAGGCCAGGATACATTAAAAGGGTGACAGTGGCGTCACCAGCATCTCCCTGCAAAGCTCAGAAAAAACAAAAGGGTTGTCACTGCTCCTTTTCTCTGGGTGGCTGTCTGCTGCCGCAGAAGCTCACTTTTCATTGGGAAGAGCTGAAAAAAGACGCTATGCTGACACAACAATTATAATGCTATGCAATAATATGCTATGCACACTTAGTCCATGTTTTCCAGTCTAAGGATGTGGACAAGGTTAGAGCTGAATCACTGCACTTCCTTTCAACGGCTTTTAAATGACATGGGGGAAGAGGATCCATTATACCAAGGTCATCCGTACCCAAAGGAAACAGTCTGAATATGGAATGCCAATTTAAGAAAAACAAAGGGAGATGGCTGGTGCTGTGTACATTCAGCTAATGAGAAACACGTTTTCAAATTGCAAGAGTGTCAGTGACATCAGTGAGGCAGGCATAAAAATCACTCACCTTTCGCCGAAACCAAAATAGGTGACCTACGTGAATTGTGTAGATCCGATGAGAATTTTTTTTTTCTTTTTTTGGGGGGGGGGACATGGAGGTGAACTATGATCATGTGCGCGCCTTGAATTCGATAAAAACAACTTTTCTAAAATCCCTTCAAATTATTTTCAAGACGTGTCGATGATGCTGAGGTGAGGCGACTGACTAGAGGCTGAAGTAATTTGCATTCTCTGTCAGAAAGACAACACATTTGTCTTCAAAATAAGAGCTTTACAGTGCACCCCATTAGAGTTTAGAACTGGGTTCTTAGCGGGGGGCTTTTAATTTGAAAGTAGCTTGTTTGACACAATCAAACCGTTCCAGAGACCGAGGAGACGCTGCGTCTCCTGGATCTCAGCGGCTGTCCAGCTGCTCATCTTGATGTCTGCAGATGAAGTGATGGACTGACTGCTGTGATCAGCTGTTTCCTGGTTTTAAAACTCTCCGGCTGTGGGTCGCACAACAGTGCACGTCATCGACACCTCCGCCCATCCCACGCAGGGGCCGTCACATCGACGGCTCGGATGTAGATAGCCTCCGAGGTGGAAAATTAGCGGACCAGAACAGACCTCCAATTTACCGCCTTCTGTCTAAATCCACAGACCTAGCCGCAAAAAGTACAGCCGAATTGGCAGCTTGCTTCCCAGTATAAAAACGGCTATTAACTATGCAAACAACGGCAGCCTGTCTTGTAATTCTGCTTGATTTTTCTCTCAAAATTGATGCTTTTAATATGAAATATTCAAACATTTAAACTTTCGTGAACTCGTGACTTTCGACAGCCATCTTCACAAATATCAAGCGTCCATGCTTTTACTTCAACGAATGATCTGGTTTTCATAGAGACCCACGCAGTGTGCATTGTGGGGAGGGGCTGTGTGCTAAGACGGTGAGAAGGAGGGAGAGTAGGCAAAGGAGATGCAGCCGAACAAATATGCTGCGTTTTTAAGTAGTGTTGAAAAACACAATAAACAAAACGCAATATGTGGTGGTCGGTGTTGCTTCTGTGGCGCACCGCCACAAATAAGTCAATGTGTGAGAAACACCGCAACATGGTATGAGAGCTGATGTCAGAGCTGTTCTGAAATCATGCTGTTAAGCTTACTTTACTCTGACAGCCTTTTATGAACAATGTTCCTGGCCAGAAAAGGAAGGAAATGCTTCAGGAGAAATCCAAAGGATTGGTATGCAGGCGACCGGTGTTCATCCTGAGGTCGTTACAAGTGCTATAAACCTAGGACAGACAATATGCTGTATGCCCAAAGAGTCCTGGCAGGAGGCCACCAACGTCACAACATTGTCTGTGCACAGGAGGGATGCTTCCTGTGTGTTACTGCTAGTAACTCATGCAGTGTCCGAGTTCCTGTCTTTTTTTAAATAGACAGTGTTGACGAGAGAAAGGAGACTTGTCAGCCTGAGGGTGCTATGTAGGCAAATTGCTGTGTTGCATCACATGGAAATACAGTCAAGTCACTACATGTTTTGACTTCCCGAGAATTACAGATGTTTCTTCTGATTACATGGAGCAGTGATCATTTTGTTAAAAAGCCAGATTTGAAAAAAAATGTTTTTCCTCAGTATGTACAGTGAAGCCAATACACCAAATCAGTCTCACTCCCACTTGCTGTTTGGAATTCTGAATGAACAGTATTGATGTTCCAACTTTTCTTTGAAACACAAAATATGTATTATTTTTTTCCCCTGGTGGTTAAAATTCAATTTATTTATTTTTAATCAAAATTTTTCTTCTGTTTTAAAATAACAGTGTTCTGTCAGAGAGATTTTGAGGTTGAAAGAGAGGCATGTTTTGGAGCATGTTTTCCCGTCTAAAGCCCTAACAATCTAATGATTTATACCATTTGACCACATTCCAATGTTCTGGCTCCAAGATAACCACGTGGAGTAATGCTACAACCAGGATTCAAAATGTCTGTGGGCTGTTTGTGACAACACAAAAGTTTTGAATTGGACTTAAAGATTATTTTATCGTCATTTAAACTAGTTGATTATTTTTCTGAAAGACGAATTAGTTGTTTGGGCTCCGTCTATGTCTATCAGTGTACTCCAAAACTCAATGACATCCTCAAATGTCTTTTAAGAATCTGGAATCAAATAATTCAGACATTTTTTTTCTTAAAAATCACTCGAACCAAAACATTGATTTTTTTAAAAAGTTTTTGATAAATGCAGTAGTTGACAACTAATGAACTAATTGATTAATTTTGGCAACTGTCCTCATATTTCCACTCTTTGTTCCTCACATAAACCTGATTTTATTGTTTGTGTCTTTCAGGAGCCTTTTGAGGATGGCTTTGCCAATGGTGACGAGCTGACCCCAGCTGAAGAGGCTGCTGCTAAAGAAGCAGCTGAGTCCAAAGGAGTGGTCAAGTTTGGCTGGGTTAAGGGGGTGTTGGTGAGTCACTTAACCCTGCTTATTTTTGTTGCCATTAAATCTTCTCTTTGATTTTTTTGTATATTTCTTATTTTTCAATTTAAGTTAACTATTAGCAAGGTTGCCACAGTGACGAAATGTTCCCACAGACTAAACAGCTCATGACAACACCAACATTACCCAGTACACAAGGCATCGCTTGGAAGTAGCATTTGTTCTTAAAGATTTCTAACCAAGTCAATTGCAATTTGAAGAGAGAGAGAAAAATCATCACTGTTGGTCCAATTATCAGTGGTTCTACTGTATAATTCTCAAGTTTTCTAAGTTTAACTAAACCTGGGACCAACTAATTAGACAACTGTATTGATCCTAGTGTTCCATCACTATATGTTGTGGTCTTAAGTCCGACGTTCCAGATTCTGGTCTTTATCGTCACTGTGGAAAACAGCTTGAGTCTGTGTGGTCCTGGGCAGCGTAGCGCGGAATATATCATAAAATTAGTAAAAATAAAATGATTAGAAAAGATGCTAAAGAATAAAACTGTTGTTGCTAAGAATAAAATAGGCATTAAAAAGATTGTCACCATGTGTTTCATCACAGAAATGTATATAAAAAAAGTACTAAAAACAAAAATAGTTGTCATGTATTTACATGCAGTTATCAGAGATAGATCCGGCATGCTGTTCAAGTGGTTTGTAAAGCTTTTTGGATCTCAGGTGAGAAGTGTGCCACTATATAATTTGAACTGTGGCTGCAAGTAGGAGACACTTTGTTGAAGATTTTGGACCAGGAGTGTGAAACACTGCTGGCCCAGACTGGTTGGCAGGTGCTGGTGAAATTACTGGGGGGAAAAAAAATCACTCAACAGCTGTGACCTGTGTCATCGTCATCAGCAGAGGATGGTTTTTTGTTTTTTTTTATGTGAAGACGTGTCTGTATTTTATCATCCTGCTCTCATTTTGACATGAGATGTCTGCACTTCCTCTATAATATAAACCTTGCACTAATTCTCATGTGTCTGGGTTTCTAACAGATTATATCAAGTGGTGTAGGATATGTTCTTCATTTAATCCTCTGAAATTGTGGCACTGGAGGGAGACGGGGGTCCTAGGTCAGGGTCAGCTGATGACTCGCACCCCTGGAATTTGTATTTTAGTTTAAGTGAGTTTATTTTAGTGTTTTTAGCAAGGCACCAAGACAATAAGGTAATACGTTTCTGATTGCAAGGTCGAAGCATTTCAGCCTCCCCAGTGCAGCACTTTTGTAAGCAGCACTAAAATATCAAGTTTAGTTCAGAAACGATTTTTTTTCCCGATTTTTTACAGATCTGTTCCTAATCAAAATAGCCAATGTTATTAAGTTAAGTAAGTCACATCAAGTCAGTTAACTTGTATAGTACAAATTGACAGCAAAAGTTAAATCATGACACTTTCCAATTGGAGCAGATCTAGACTATGCTGTTTTATTAATTTATTTAAATGTTTCTTTTTCACTTCAGTCTCATTTCTTGATTTAATGTTTATGTAACTAATGTGACATTTTGTTTTACAACTTCTCACACATTCACATTGTCCAATTGTTCCCTTACAGTGGATCTATAAAGATAATGAGGTCAAAGGTTTGATTCAGTGTGGTTTAAATCAAGAGGGAGATTCTGGCTCAACTTTGGCTGCAGCGCCACACAGTGACATTCAGCTAATTGTTAGCTTGAGAAGTCAAATAGGTGCTCAACTATTGTAGCTTTGATTGAAATTGCAGAGATGTACAAGTCCAGATCAAATCAAATCAACTTTATTTATAGAGCACTTTTCACACAGGACATGTAGCACAAAGTGCTTTAGACAAGAAAGATAAAACAATATTTAAGAAAGCCCCTGCCTCCCACCTTACATACTACACACACACACACACACACACACACACACACACACACACACACACACACACACACACACACACACACACACACACACACACACACACACCTGCACAGTCCAGTCTGAAACTAGGACATAAAGCACGCTCTCACTAATGAAGTAGCAAATCTCTGATGAAGAGCCAAAGCAAAAAAAAACACGCGGCCAAAATATGCTCACTGATGGCTGACTGACAGTGGCCAGCTGTTGGCCTGGTGTGTCGTCGTCTTTAAAGCACACTGAGATTAACTTCTTGTTTTTTTGGCAGCTATCTCTCTGGCACGAGCTATGTGCAGCTTCAATTAGGTTTTCAACACTTCTGTCTTCCTCTTACCTTTTAAAAATGTAAAAAATCTTGCCGTGTTTTTCAGTGAAGCATTACAAGTTAATCTTCTCCGTTTTCTAAATGTAAAACCTAATTGTGTGGTTGAATTGCACCTGTTCCCCCCCATCTCCCCACAGTAACAGTCCCTCCTATCTGCAGGTCCGCTGCATGCTGAACATTTGGGGTGTGATGCTCTTCATCCGCATGTCATGGATCGTTGGTCAGGCTGGAATTGGTAAGCAGAGATCATGAATGATGAGCTGACAAATTATGAAAAAAAAAAGAAAAAATGTACGTGTTCAGAATCAAATTTTCAGCTCTCAGTATATTCACAGTGTACTTTCTTTCAAAAGCAAAGTGTGGCAACACGGTTGCCTCACAGGACAAAGACTGGTATGATTCCTTGTGTCTTTACAAATTAGTGAAGGACTTCTGATTTCTGCTTTTTGATGATAAGCTTAGAGACAGAGTAGACGACAATCTTACATTGGAACCGACATATTCAGAAATATGACTTGTGAACTTAAAAGGACCACTTCACCAAATGTCAGGTCAACTACATTTGATGACAATGTTAATGTATCGTACATCTGCTTTTCAAAGAATCCAGTTTTGATGGACTGACACATGACACCATAATAGCCCTCATCCGACGCCAGCGCCCTGCTGCCCCTTACAGATGGTTCAGAATAAGTCTTGAGTCACAGTCTGCTCCAAATGTGACATCATAACACCTGACACAGGGGCTGCATTACTTTTTTCCCAAGATGTTTTTGAGATACATTTTTATCTTCCTGGCAGCTGCTGTGTTTAGTTGATTACAGTACACATGATGTCAGCTGGAAGAGCCTTGAAGCTGTTTGATTTCACCAAACGTATGAGTGATCTCCAATCACAATTCAGGATTTTGTTCCGACCACATTTCTTCCCCATAGATGATGGTTCACCACTATCCTCCCAGGTTTTAAATGTGCGTCGGACTGTTCTTTACCCAGTTTTAGTAGTTTGTGCAATCTCCTTAGTTGTTTTCTTTGCTCGATGCAGGCTAATAATTGGACCCTGCTGAAATAGAGTAACATCCTTTCCACGACCACAGGATATGTCTTCAGACATGGTTGTTTAAGAAAACAGAAGCTTCTCATTGCATCAGAATAACTTGTTGCCAGCTGAAACATAGTAATCACTGCAGTAATTATCCAATGGGAGGCTCTCTTTGCTTAGTTAAATTCAGGTGGTGACTTTTTTTTGGCCAAGCAGTGTACATCACTGTGTGAACATATCCAGATGATCATAGAGATATTTTCATCATGATAATGATACAAAATCACTGTACTGCTCAGCCCTACATTTTGGCCATTTTAAAAATGCAAACTAAGCAAAACTGTAACACAAAGCTAACTTTTATCAACACCTGTCATATTGTATTAGCCCTGGTGACCTGTTTGATCAGGACTTGTGTCTTTGCGTTTGAAAACAGAAGCTACAAGAAAGCATTAAAAGAAAGAGAGAACTTTTTGTCCCCCTAGCGTTTCCCTGTGGTTTTACTGTTGGCAACATGGCTCCTGTCCAACAGAACGTTGAGCTGTAATTCAACCTTTATTTTACTAGGAAAGATCCAGCCCAGGGGCAGAATGAATGGCACAGTGATAGCAACACTTCGAGTGAACCAGTTACAGCCATTACTGTGCAGTCAGTAGCCCTTTTCACACAGAGATGGCGCATTATAGCCGCAGCGGCGGTTCACCAATTCTCCGCCGTTGTTTGTTCACACAGGGCGAAGCAGCTCTGGTTTAAGGACACATCAGTGTGTAATTCACACAGCAAGCCAACGCCGCGGCTCCTGAAAAGGCAGTACATGTCATAATGATGAGTATCTACCAAAATTACATAATTAGATATCTGTAAACAGGACGCTGTCTCACTGTTTATGGGGGAAAGTTCACTGAAGTCTCTGTCGGGAGGGCTGACCGTCGCAGTGATTTTCATCAAGACAGTATCTACAGGATGTTTTTGCTGGGGCTAGACAGGGGGGCAGAAATGTGACGAAGAGCCGGTAGGACAGACAGGAGGTACACTGATCAGGCACAACATTATGACCACCTGCCTAATATTGTGCAGGTTCCCCTTGTGCAGCCAAAACAGCTCTGACCTGTCAAGACATGGACTTAAGACCTCTGACAGTGTCCTGTGGTGTCTTGCACCAGGGTGTTTTATAGTGGACTCTCTGGGTCCTGTATGTTGGGTGGTGGGGCCTCCATGGATCAGACCTGCTCAGCACGTCTTACAGATGCTCGATCAGATTGGGATCTGGGGAATTTGGAGGCCCGGTCAACACCTTGGGCCCTTAAATGTGTTCCTGAGCAATGTTTACAGGGTGTCAGGGCACACTGTCCTGCAGGGGGGCCACTACCATCAGGTAGTGTTGTGATGAAGGGGTGTACTTGGTCCACAGCAGTGTTTGGATGAGTGGTACGTGTCACATGGCATTCACATGGATGCCAGCACCCAAGGTTTCCCAGCAGAACATCACATTGTGATGAGATGATCAACCACCTGTCAGCGGTTTGAATGTTGTGACTGATCGGTGTATAACTGTGGTATGTTTGTCCTTATATGAGTTGCCAAAGTCACGACCAGTTACCATGTTACTGTTGTTTGGTCCTATAATGTTGCGTTTTGCTTAATTTCTCTTAATTTTGTTGAGTGAAGGATCTGTTCAGTTCAGTTCAGTTCAGCAGCAAAATTTCACCCTTGCCGCATCTGCAACTTCCTCACAGAGGAGGTTGCAGAGAATTGGCACATGATCCCCGCGTGCAAAGAGCAGTGTGAATGGGGGCTACTATTTACTTTAAGTTAAAAGTTGATCGCCAGTTTAATTTAATTGTAGTTGTTATTTAACTGTTAACAAATTAACAATGAAATGCTTTATAAACCATTGATCAAGCTGTTGTAGAGGTTTATAAACATCAGCTACAATGTTATAATGAGATCCAAATAATGTTTATACATAAACTACTCTGTAAATGGTTAATATATACAAAGTTACAATTATAAACATCAATGCAACTTTGCGTTAAACAGCTGCTTCATGAATGGTTTAGAAAGTGTTTATTGTTTTTTAACAGTGAAATAGCGACTTTATACAGGTTAAATAAGCATGCAGTTGCCATTTATTAATGACGTTATTATTAATTGTTGCCAAAACCAAAACTATCTGCATGGAGAGATGTGATACAATCTATATTTTGTTATTTGGTTCAACTGACCCTGTAATGGCCCCTTTTCCTTACTGATGTTTTACCAGGAGCCTGTTTGACCCACAGCCAATGTTTTACTTTGATGTGACCAACACCACACATAACTGACAAATTGAACTATCACTGTCCAGAGAAGTAACCAAGCAGTGTGGCACGCAGCCCATGTTTATTGACATTGTCATGCCCCCGCCGATAATTCTCCACTTTGATGTGAAATATCACCACAAAGTGACACATGTGGCAGACTTCAGTGCAGCAGCTCGTCTTCATAGCTGTGCTGTTACTTTTCACAGAGCTCTCCGAGTAATTGGATGGCCTGCTAGAAATGTGTTAACAGTGTTGCACATTCTTTTGAGTCAAGAGATTGTTAAAGGTTATGATGTGTTTTCTCCTGCAGCTCTCTCCTGTTTGATCGTTGGAATGGCTACAGTAGTGACAACCATCACCGGCCTTTCCACCTCTGCCATCGCCACCAATGGATTTGTACGAGGAGGTATACATCACTTTCCTTTCTAGAATAGAAAGTGATCTGTAGTCATGAGAGAATATGTTGCAAAAGTAGAAAACCCCAGTGACCAGTGATGTACTTGAATTCTTCTAATGAGCAGCATAACACTCCTGTAACATTTTGGCTCTTCCTGCTGTTTGGCGTGAAACCAGATAATCCATGTGTGTGATTTTTACCGGCATGAGCAGCTATCAGTCATCCATCATAACGTAGCATTATGTGTGCTTTCAGGGGGAAAGACGGGTTAAACATACAACTCGCCCAGTCATTGCAGTGAGAGGAGAAATTCAATGAGACTCCACATTGTTCACTTAATGTTGAAGTGAATGGAGGCAGGGGCTCCGGTTGGGTGTCCGGCATGGATCAACACAGTCCTCAGTCACTACAACAGGCAAAACATGCTCATAGAATATGTGTGACATTATTCATACTGAAAGAACTATTAGTTACTACAAACAATGGGGACAACAATATTGTAGATGAGTCAACCAGAACAACAAAGTTGTTAATTAAATCAATTAAATGGTAAAGATTAGAGTTGGGTCGATTCCATCGATTTCTGAGCCCTGTATGATTGTAGCATTCCCATTTTGTAACACCCCCCTTTATTGACTACTGGTTTTCATTTTTGGAAATACAGTGTGACTGTTGATTGTTGATCATGGAAACAAAACCTCAAGCTCAATTTAATCACTTTAAATTGACAGTCACTTTATCTGAGGCTTTCAACCACAATTTGGTCCTTATCAGCCGTGATTTCCTCACAGAGGTGTACAGAGGAAATCATGATTACAATAGTATCACAAAACGATTCTGTGATAATTTATAAATTAACACATTGCAGGACAATCATCACAATATCTGTCAAACTTAAGAATGCAAATTACCCCTAAAAAGGCAAAGTGCAGGAATTATGTATTTGTATTATTTATTTTCTGCATTGTGATGTCGGCTTCACAATATCTGGAATGAATTGGGATTAAAAGATTTTTTAAAAAGTGCTTAGTCCTATCTTCATGCCATCACGTGCATTGACTGCAACTTGTCCATGTGTGTCATCATTCCAATGTAAAATGGCCAAAAACTGGCAGAAACTACAACAGATCTGGAGTTAAAATCTTCTAAAATCTATCTAAAGATACAACTTTGCCTCATTAAATCTGTATAAATTCAGTCTGTTTAGATTGGGTGCACAGTTACATTCAGGGGAATCTGTATAGACCCTCCATCCCTAGTGGGTGCTGCTTCTAAACATTGACTCAAGACAAGCGCGTCATCAGTAAAAGACGCACTTTAAAAAGGGTAGCCATGTCGTAATGGAGATGCAAATTCCTGTCGCGCTTGGTTGACACGCCAAGTCAAGCAGAGTTGAGCCAAGCCAGCACCTGTGTATGAAAGAGCTAAATGTGGAGCAGTGAATGTGAATTTTTCTGACATGAAGAACAAGCCATTCAACAGCAAGTTAATTGTGGTGTGGATTTCCCGGTAGTAATGTCATTGTAAAATTCCATCCTAGGAGAGATTAGAGCCATAAAACTGAAACATGTAATTCTACAGCAGCACAGTGTAACTTTTTATGTGCTGCTGAATTCTCCAGCGAAGCTTTTGGTAACCCTAAGCTGCTTTGTTGTAGGCAAATCAGGCCCAGTGTTAGAAGTACCATGCCCAGCCAGACACGCTGTTTCCAACAGCTGAGTGAAGTCTGATCCCGGAGCTAAAATAACCTTGATGTGGAGCATGGGCTGCTCTGGAGACTTCTCCTAATTGTTTGTTTTGAGTTGCTCTGGTGTTCTTTAACACTTCACACTATGAGAGGATATTGCATAAATGACCATTGATTGTTGTTCTAATGGAAGCTTCCGGTGGCCCTGTTTGGTCCAAATAACAGTCTGGTCTCAGGAGGGTATCTAAGTGTCATGCTCTGACTCTGGTATCGATATTGAAGACAACTCAAGGGGAAATGACAGTTTGGACCATGTTTGTGCCTCGTCAGGGACAAACTGCTTACAATAAGTCCCCAGTGCAATCCTTTTAGATCGCTTTATCATCCTACTGCATGTATAAACATGGTCGTTGAAAGAATCATTGATCCATTCTGACAATGTTATAATGTGTTGAAAGTTTTTACTAACATTTTGCCCCTTACCTTTTGTTTGCAGGT
This sequence comes from Diplodus sargus, assembly GCA_903131615.1. Classification (NCBI taxonomy): domain Eukaryota; kingdom Metazoa; phylum Chordata; class Actinopteri; order Spariformes; family Sparidae; genus Diplodus; species Diplodus sargus. Next base: position 422,272 of record CAEMYA010000029.1, read on the forward strand.
GGAGCGTATTACTTGATTTCTAGGAGTTTGGGCCCAGAGTTTGGAGGCTCTATTGGTCTGATCTTTGCCTTTGCCAATGCCGTGGCTGTAGCCATGTATGTGGTGGGATTTGCGGAAACGGTTGTGGAACTTCTTGCCGTAAGTCTCTCTGTGTCTCATGCTGCCTTTAAGTAGTTAGTGATTATCGCTGCGTCCCCTGCCTTGTTGGAGCAATTTCAACACTTCGTCCCTATTGGCTACCCACCTGTCCTTAGCCCTATAGACAGCATGGACCAAGGGAGAGAATGGTTTGCAATGCAACCATTTATATGATAAGCAGTGTTGGGTATAGTTACTTTGGAAAGTAGTTAATTAGGTTACAACGTTACCATCAATTAAAAGTAATCGGTTACGTTACAGCGTTACCTATGAATAAAACGCGTGAGAGTACTCATGCGTTACCGAAAATGAAAAGCCGTTTGCAGCGCCTAGCACATGCTGCAACTTAACTGACACACACAGCCTCCTTTAAATGCACCGAGAAGTCGTGACAATGATGAATAACGTCAGTCATCCAACCAAATTAACTCTGCAGGATAACAATAACAGGAAAGACAGTCAGCAATATGCCAGATAGAGTTTTATTAATTTTTATTTATTTTTTTGCGGTCGACAGAAGCTTTTCACCAATGCAGAGTGTGCATTTTACACTCACACACACACACACACACAGCGCTGCGCCTCCGCTGACACATCCGCAGGTGGCACAGTACTGTCGGACAAAAAGCAGGCCGCAGTCGGGATTTTCCTTTCCTTATCCGGAGAAATTCTTAAAATAACGGATTACTTTTAAAAAAAATAACGAAGTTATTGATTGCTTGACGCACGAAACTAACGCGTTACGTTACACGTTACACGAAAAAAGTTATTAGAGTACTCTAACGCGTTACTTTGTAACGCGTTACCCACAACACTGATGATAAGTAAGGCAAAGTTAACTAACACCAGCAGCGTTTATTGGTCCATTCATTCATTAGCTGTACTGGTTTACACAAACACAACTACAGACAATTTAGAGTTGCTAACCAACTTAACCTGCAAGTCTTTGGACTGTGAGTGGAAACCAGGGCACCTAGTGTAACCCTCACAAATTTGTTAGAACACACACACATAGGGGCCACAGCTTCGAAACTCAGTGCCCGAACCGCTGCTCCATCCTGCTGCCCAGCCTGGATAGTTCAACTTGAGAGAAGATGTCAATCAAACATGTCTGTAGATCCACCATTATTTTCCTCTGTGTGGTTTTTGTGGTTGCCATAGTTAAATTTGGAGCAATGATTTGTCAATTAAAGTTTCACAATTTTTCAACTGCCTTAAACGGCAGTTTATGAGCCGGGCCTACTGTGGAAGTAAATAAATCCATGATAATTCATTTACGGGCCACACCAATCGGACAGATGAAATATCAAAATCAGTTTTGGCCTGTGGCCAAATTTTCCCTATCTTTGATCTGAGCATAGAATGACAAGAATGAAAAACAAAGCTTTATTTGTTTTTTTATTACATTCGTATGTACTTGTGTTACATATTTTGGATCCTCAACTGAATAACAGATTATCTGAAGATCATCCCCGACCTGTAGCTGCTGTTAGCAACTACAATTGGATTTTTGTCTAAACTGTTTAATAATAATGTCTTTTTTAATATCAACAAACTTTTATGTTTGCTCTTCTTATTGTTATTCAATTTAACAACTCCTTGTATTGTCTCTCAGGGTGTAGATGCCATCATGACAGATGAAATCAATGATATCCGAATCATCGGCACCATCACAGTAATCCTTCTCCTGGGCATCTCTTTGGCAGGAATGGAATGGGAGGCCAAGGTATGAACAGGATTCCATCTCTGATACAGTGATGCTAAAATAAACCTGTGTGGAACCTAGAATTGCTACATCTACGTCTTCCCGCAACAGGACACTGTGGGGTTGCTACTTTTTACAAGGAAAGCTTTTCACTATCTGTAGAGCACTGTGTTAATTTCCTGCTAATGCAAACGCAACATTTCTTACTGCTGTAGAAACATGAGTCAACCTTTATGAAGAAGTACGTCAGTTATAGGAAATGTCCCAGTTAATGCAGTGATGAAAACATAGTGGTATAAGTGATCGAGCAGTTTTTGATGTCAGGAAGTAGTTTTAATCAGTTTTGTGGGAGTAATGGAACAAGAAGGAGCGGTTAGACGAAGAGCTGCAGGTGACAGAATTCACACCTCCAACTTCTCTGTGAGGTAACCAACTCCTTTTCCGTGATTACTCCGTTTCCCTGAATGTTATCAGGTTCCCTTAAAATCCAAATTATTGGCAAAAAGGTGCCTTTGCTCTTCACTTTGACAAGACAATGGTGGAGGATTTGTTGTTAGTCAACTCTCCTTATTCTCTTCACGTGATGAATTTAAGTGTTACTTCTGCTACCCTGTGCTGTGACTCTGCTGCTGTACAGAGCAGACATTTTCAGCTCATTATAGTTGCGTTCGTCAGCCAACTAAGCATCATTTTTATTTATTTTTTTTATTCAAAAGCAAAATTAAATTGGAGGCGTCTTGCAAGTTATGTAATCAGTGTACAACTGAACACTGTGTAACACCGGGAATGCCAGCACACAGAATAACTGATGCTTACAGTGTATTAAGAGATCAGCTGTGACTAATGAATTGGTTGGTGTACTTCACTTTAGGCCCAGATCTTCTTGCTCATTGTCCTCATCACAGCCATCTGCAACTACTTCATTGGATCCTTCATTCCTCTTGAGTCCAAGAAACCTAAGGGCTTTTTTGGCTATGACGGTATGTCCACACACTGATTTCTTTCAAGCGAGACTTCCCATTAGTAAGAATTGACATCCGTACCATCATATAATCCTGACAGCTGTACTTAAACAGCGTTGGCAATGAAGGCTTTGTCAGATGCCTTTTTGTATTTAAAACTCCTTTTTCTGTCAGGTTCAATCATGTGGGAAAACATGGGTCCGGACTTTCGAGGGGAAACGTTTTTCTCTGTCTTCGCCATTTTCTTCCCTGCAGCTACTGGTATTCTGGCTGGAGCCAACATTTCAGGAGACCTCGCTGTAAGTCAACTGGAACTATTAACAAAACAACTTTTTAAGAAGGGGCTTATATTAATGTGATACATTTGAGTAAAGCTGCCAAGCCAAGCAAATTTATTGTCTCAATATCATCTTTGTCAGACCTTAACTTAAGTAAATCTGCTACTAGATGAATGTCAGTAGTGCTTTAATTGATTGAACTGTGTTGAAAATGGTGAGAAACTGGAACAGTGTTTCTGCTTTACACTTGGCAGAGGACTGATGGCATCCTTTAAATCCCTTTTATTGACTTAAAAAAAAGGTTTGTGCGGTTATAAATTGCTTGTAGTTTATGTTGTGGTTGTTGGTTGCAGGACCCACAGCTAGCCATTCCCAGAGGAACTCTACTGGCCATCCTGATTACAGGAATAGTCTACCTGGGTGTTGCTGTTTCAACAGGTGCAGTAATTGAGTATATGTGATATTCTGTGTAGCTTTCAGAATCTGGAATTGTTCAAGCACATCACATTTCTTAGAGTTTTAATGTGTGTATAATACCTTTCTCACACCAGGCTCCTGTATTGTGAGAGACGCCAGTGGAGTTTTGAATGATACAATCACACAGGCTGTTGGCAATTGCAGTGATGCTGCATGCGGATTAGGCTTTGACTTCTCTTCCTGTAAGAGTGCCAACGACTGTAAATATGGACTCCATAATGACTTTCAGGTATGAAGCAGCTCAATCCGAAAATGAGGTTGAAGTTTATCACATTTCAGAGATAGAAGTTAAAATAACTGTTAAAAAGTCAGACAGTTAAATTTGTATTTTATCTTTTGTTCAGGTGATGAGTCTGGTTTCTGGTTTTGGTCCCATCATCTCTGCCGGAATCTTCTCTGCCACTCTGTCCTCAGCACTGGCCTCTTTAGTCAGTGCACCCAAAGTTTTTCAGGTAATATCCAAACTAAACTGCTTCAAGGTTTCTATTGTATGGCACTAACAACCAATTTATTTAGTTTTGAATTGTAATACATTTTGTAGTTTTGGATTATGAACAACTGAAACTCTAACGTTCTGTTTCACAGGCTTTATGTAAGGACAACATCTACCCCGGCCTTAGCATGTTTGCCAAAGGTTACGGCAAGAACAACGAGCCCCTCAAAGGCTACATCCTTACCTTTGTTATCGCTCTGGCCTTCATTCTCATCGGTATGGCTGCACACACTACTCATTTTGGCATTGGTTTTGTATGAGATCTCAATAATCAAAAGTCTAAAATCTCAGAGGCTGCAATATTCAGTACACTCTCCTGAATTAACAATAAAGTTGTGATTTTGCAGTAATGCTTCATTGTAAAGGTCTGTATTTCAGAATAATTTCCAAGATGTCTATGGAAAGGACAATGTAATTCGTACTCATAATAGGTACATTAAAGACAGCATTCAATTGGTGCATGTGACCACCTCACAGTTCTTTTATGACAACGCCACTGCAATCTGAATCCCATTCATGGCTTGCTCTGCGCCACTGAGGCTTTTGGCCAAAGTTGAACCTGGCCCTGCCTGAACCCAGCAGCCAGCACAGCTGGAACTACTTTGTCTCTGATTGCTACCTGATTTTGCATTAAAAGATTTTAGGACATTAGTTCTGACCAAAGTTTTGTGCAATGAACGATTTTGGCCTGACTGTGGCGCAGAGAAAAGGTCACAGTTTAACCAGAATCATTAGGAGTCATCTGAGCACCGTCAGTAGCTCCACCAAATTCTGTACCAATCTGTCCAACCGTTGTTGGGATGGTTGTTAAGGATCCAAGTGTTAGTGATGGTCCAATAAATCGACTGACTGACATTGCTATAGTGAATTCTTGATGTCAGCAGGGAATACTCTCTTTTCACAGTATGCCTCAATTATATAGATTTAGAAACAGGTCTACTGTTCTTGCTGGACATGAAAATTCAGGTTTGACTTTTTGCCCATTCTGAATGGTCTTTTTTTCCTTTTCTTCTTACAGCTGAGTTGAACGTAATTGCCCCCATCATCTCCAACTTTTTCTTGGCATCCTATGCCTTGATCAACTTTTCGGTGTTCCATGCATCACTAGCTAACTCACCAGGTAAGATCAAGATCAAGAAATGTAAATGACAAGAAAGAAGCACTAGATTAAGAAGTTAAGAAGACGGAGAAACTTGTTACAAGAGACCTCCCTTGTCTAAAACGAGCAGCCATTATAGCACAGTCACGAGTGATATGCTGTTTAACAATGCCTGTGATGGTAAATGAAGGGGTTTCAAAAGGATTTACTTGAAGCACTTAGACGTGTCCTGAGCTGTAGATTGCCTCAAAGAGCTTAGAACCAGTGTTTAACAGCTCACAAGACGGCCCTTGCAGACTGAGCATAGAAAAGCTACTGGGGTAGATGTAGTGATATTACTTCTTGCTGTTCTACAGTAGTAGTTGGATGATCATCTACACGACTCGCCTTTTTTTTCTTTTAGCAGGGATTTTGATCAGGGCTGTGAATATGCCGGTGTTTGTCAAGTTGCTTTTTTCCAGAGAGAAGAAGAGAAGGCATGTTATAGAAAAGATTAACCCAACAAAGGATTGAAATTTGGTAGAGGAATTCTGGAAAGTACAACATGCCATTGTGAATAGAAGGATATTACATTGCAAAGAATTAATGAAATATGATCAAAGAAAATTATACCTAGACAGAATCAAGTGCTTACCAACACTGGTTTGCGCTTTTCAGGCAGTATCGTAGGTATGTCAAATATTATAACCAGAGCAATTGTAGGGGTTGTTGTGAGCTGGACCGATTGTGTTTACTTATCTGCTGCACTGTTGGGTGCCATAAGCCAGAGAGTTACGGTAATATTCCTTAAATTGCATTTATGTCTAAAATGTTTAAGTTTTAGAGTTTAATGTTAAGTTCCGTTTCAAAATAATTGTATCATACCATATAAACAACGCAATTCCAAAATGCCTCATTCTAGCTCATGTAATACTATCCTTTATCCAATTTGTGTTTGATGAAGTAGTCCTTTTCGCACAAAGATTCTGCAATAATTTTTCTGGGGTGAAGTTTATTGATGAGTAAAGGATATGTTTAGTTGTCAGACTGTGAACACAATAAGATCGATACAGTCCTGCCTGCTTACCATTACACAAAGACATCATCTCCCCTCTGTTGTGGCTCTATTGCTCCTTCCACTGGCGAATCAGAGCGAAACAAAACTGTCCCTCTCTTTGCCGCAGACTGCGAGGCAGAAAATTGCTGTAAGATTCCCGCGTCGAGACAGTGTAGATGGGGCTGGAGTTGATCCATGCTCCATCCTCACTTTTATTAACACATAGTAATGTACAAAACACTCAGGTAATGTTAGCAGCCTTCATTTTTTGAAGCTTCAAAGATTATCTTTGATTTCATAAGTAACTTGACAAAATGCCAAAACGAATCTTAAGCTTAACTGAGACCTTTGTTGGTGTGTGTGCAAGTCTCCATGTAACCACTGTGCTTGCTGAATATGCTGAAAACGTCCTTTCTAGTATCAAACTCTGCACACATATCATTCTACATAGTGAAGTTCAACTGTAGGAACAAGAAGAAAAAATGTAGGAGAACTTTTTCTTGTTGTCAATACATGTTGTTCATTACAATTATTAAAAGTCAGGTGCCTTTAAGGAATAAAACTGTTGAGTTCTCCAGAGTGATGGAAACAGTTTTTTGGACAATGTTCTTGAAAAACACGATAACAAAGGTTTTTTGAAAAATAAGAAAAATAAAACCTCTTTCTGGAATGGTATCGCTATAGGTAAGTGAGAAAATGTTCTATTGTTTTGTCATTTGAGTAAACCTTACTCATTAGACTGTAGTGCATAGCTGAATGTAATGCATGTAGTTGAATTTGTTTTTATATTGAGTTCTGTGCTTTTTCCCCCTCAATATCAAAGCTCTAGCAGAACTCCAGGTACAGATTCTTTATCTGCTTCTAATTCCTCCAAGCAGGTCATTTATTTGCATGGACTTAAATGGTACATGACTCAATTAGAGGCGAGCAGTAATACATTGACTAATGGATTTTTTTTCCTGCCTCAGTAATCACAAACTATAAACCCCATTTGGTGGTCTGGCCTCAGAAGGGACAATCTCTCCCCACTCTGGGGCACACATTAAACCCCTGAATGGGACTGAGAGGAACAGCACCTTCAATGTACCCTTTATGTCCTTGTGTTTGTTTTAGACTGTCATTGTGTAACCACACACAGTCGGACTGTATCCCATCACTAAAATCCCTCTAGTCTAGTTTCTGTGATACTCAGTATAAATCACATCCTTTATAGTTGGTATAATCGTCTGGTCTCCAGTCTAACAGGCTGCTAACTCCCATTCTTTAACCCAGCACGTATCCAACTTTAACTTTATTCATGCTCTATAACATCAACATTTAATATTTTGGACCATGCTACTGAGAAACTTATTGTAAAACATTGTCTTTCATGTAGGAAGACAACAGTCATTCCTGACTTTTAGTTCTCTGTATTGCAGGACTTGATTTGGTTAAAGTTAAATGATCTGACAAATTTGACTTCCCTCTATTCAACCTTAACATGAAGTTCATTTCCTTACTTATTACCATACTTAATAATCCCCACACGCTGTGAGTTGCACCCTGAGATTGTTAAATTTCCTTTGCCTTTGGTGCATTGCTGAGACTTGTCTTCATTGGTGCTGTAGGGTGGCGTCCCAGCTTCAAGTACTACAACATGTGGATTTCTCTTGCTGGAGCTATACTGTGCTGTGTGGTCATGTTTGTCATCAACTGGTGGGCTGCGCTCCTCACCAACGTCATTGTTCTTGGGCTTTTTATCTACGTCAGCTACAAGAAGCCAGGTGAGTTACTAACTCTCATTTGGCCCTATTTGGCTGATGAGTTCATGACAACAGTTCTTTTGTCTAGCCACTGCCGCTGCAATGATCAATCAATTAGCTGTCAGCTGTTTAATTACCATCTATTTTGATATTGATTCATTGGTCACAGTCTTTTCTTTTTTCATAGTCTTTACTGTGAATATTTTCTAGTTATTTTCTTCTGTGACAGTAAACTGAATATTTTTGTGTTGTGGACCAAAAACCAAACATTTTAGGCAGTAGGCAATTTGTTCATTTTCAACAACCTTGTCTGTTTTATTCACCCGCAATCAGGGAACTGACTCTGGTTGTTTTGGTTTAAGAGCTATGGTCAAGGCCATACATTCTTACTTACACATACATCGATCAAATAAAGGTTCTGTGAGTCAGGCGGAGTAGACTAATACATTTAACTGAAGCTGTCCCAGCACTCTCTGTGCTACTTGGGGATTGAGAGGGGGGATGGCATCCCCCTTGTCCCCTCTTATATCACCTTCTGATTTTATAAGAATTTATAACTAATCATTTCACAGTATTGTGTTTTAATTCACTCATGAAAAGAAAGAGAAAGTCACTTTGTAGTCCTCCTCTATCATATAAAATGGAAATAATGAAAATGAAGACTAGCTAACGAATGGTGGCCTAGTGTTACTAGATGTGAAAAACATGTTGATCGCCAAGTTAAGTCTGTGTCATCTATACAGTGCATTGCTACATGATACTGAGCTGTCAAGTTGTTCCACCCCCAACACACTTCCTTTGCACCTCTTCAAACACAAGGCTGGATTTGCAGCTTTGCACACACATTGTGTGCACACTCAGTTTGACATGCAGCTACACACACATACAAGGCCTTCTCAGTGCCTGTAACACCACATGGGTGGACGGCCTTTAGCCCAGCATGACGACCCGTAAACACACTTCCTAACTGCACTGTGTGTTTCTGCCTGCATGCGTTCTCCCCTCCAGATGTGAACTGGGGGTCATCCACCCAGGCTCTGACCTACCACCAGGCCCTGACCCACACCCTGCACCTCAGCGGAGTGGAGGACCACATCAAGAACTTCAGGTATCAAACACAAAGAAGCAACCCTTCCAATTTAACTAAACACGCCTGTAGCTACTATCTAATGATCTACTGATTAATATATTACCCGAACAAACAAGCACAGTAGCTGTGATGAGACCATATTGGTATGGAATAACGGCCATATTTGATGATGATATAAAAAACCGATGGACATGAATTGAAAAGTAGCTATTGTGTGGCAGGTCACAGCTACCTTAATAAGGTTCACCTAACTTCAAATATAGATGGATCATCTTTGTGTGTGTTAATACAAGGTCCATGTGTTGTTCCCTGAAATTATATAGAGTTGTTTTATATGTTTAGTGGCACCAATGTAGACAGTGTAAATATGTTTTTGTAGGCTGGGTTAGGGTTAGGGTAATGTCTGTTAAATGTTCTATATCGCTACCAGCATAATTCATACGTGGCAGTGCCAGCACTGTGTACCCTTGTTCTTGGGTACAGGGCTTAAATTTGGGGAACTTCACTGAAAGGATTTTACATGGTTAACTACCAAATGCGTCAGTATTGAATAAAGAACTTGACCATAACAAAATATTCTGAGGACCCTGACACACCAGGCCATTGTTGAGTGCCTGTGGTCCTAGTTGGTGCAGTGAGTCCCACTACGTTGAGACTAGTAGGCCCATGTCGACTGTTTGGTTGACTGAGCATGTTGAATCAGCGGTGGGGCCCATCGGTGAGTGAAATAACTCTGATTTACCATTCAGCTAAGCAAATCAGTGATGAATGGGGAAAGAAAAGGGAAGCCCTGTCACTGTAATATTCATGATTTCACCCATTTAGTGCTGCTTTTCCTTATTTTTCCTCTCCACCAGTGCGATTTGCAACTCTATATCAGACATATCAGAAGTGACTATATAAGGAAAGTGGTTTAAATAACACTGCTTTATCAAATCGGCTTGTTATCAGTTTGTGTATCTGCAGTCTTGAGCGTTCTGGTTTACCTTTTCAATGACAAATACAGATTACTGCTAACTGGTGGTATGGAAAGCTATTTCCCTCCCATGCAAGCGCAGAATGTACAAGCTAGTTGACCAGCTGATGTCTTTGGCACAATTTCAAGTGCAGCATTTGGACTGACACAGGTGACATGAGGCGACACAAGTAGTAAGATATCAGTTTGGTGTCTGCACCCTAAAGTTAGACAACTTCTCTAACTTGCATCAGGAAATATCGTGTCAAAGCATAAGCAAACAAGACTAAGACCACGCATTTGTATTTATCAAGTTATGACATAAGGGAAATTAGGCCTACTGTCAAACAAAGTGGGCTGACAGCTCACATACTGTACATATTGTCCTACACAGCCAAGTGTCTCAATAAATAAAAAAAGACAGGAAAAAAGAAAGGCAGTATAGTGTTTTATGTCTTTAACTGGGATTATGGTCTGGCAGTATTGTTGAAATCACCATTAATGAACTTTTCCTTTAATTTAACTTGCATGTTAATTGTTGACTTTATAGTTTGCGCTGTGATTATCAAAGTAGAATTATCGATTTTCTGACACTGTGAACAAACACTTATAATTATATGGTGAATGTACACAAAATCACTTCATACAGCCAAACACATTGTAAAGTGAGTGCATATAATGTGCTATATGGGTAAAATACTAAATATGTCAAAAACATGATGCAGTCCTCATCAAAAAGAGATAATAATTATTTACACACTATATCCACCATGTTACATGTGTTAATTCTGCATTCCTGCACATGTAGCACATGGTACACTGAGGTTTTGGAGGACGTATTAGTGATAATGTGCCTCTGGATTGTTCCCATGGTAGCAGGAGATTAAAAGGCATCTGATGGTGTCTTCACCGTGACTCGTGTGCCCCTCTGAGCTCCCTCTTGTCTCCTCCATTAAATCTCATGGTGCTTAACACATTTGCTTTGATGTGCACTACTCTGCTCCTGTTTTCATTTGTGCATGCTAAGAAGACTAGAAGGCGCTGTTAAAATCAGAAGTAACAGTGGCTGCTGATGTAAAATCTGATGATGCTTTAACTATGACCTGTTGATGTTCTCTCTTGGATGTGTCTGACTGTAGACCCCAGTGTTTGGTGATGACTGGATACCCCAACTCTCGTCCAGCTATCATTGACCTGGTTCACACCTTCACCAAGAATGTGGGCCTGATGATCTGTGGTCACATTCGCACGGTAAGAAGATTAAACTGAGATCACTGTTATTGATGTTCTTTTCCTTTTGTTAAGAGTATGCTCTAAAAACTTCAACAGTGAAACGGAAATATCTTATTGATGTATGTATGGAACTAATTTATTTATTTGTTTAATTGTTATTTTATAGGGATAAGTATGTAGCATAAATAAATGCCACACACCACAACATTCCCAGCCTGAGCTAATCTGAAAGGCCTGTACATAGACGTGCTTTAGATGCATAAAACTTAACAATAAACACATACAAGAGACAGTAGACACACACACACAAACTCATTAAATATGTACATGATAAACAGAAAACTCAGCTCAGAAATGTATAATACAAAGTGAACAACACAAAACGCAAAATATCATAAAACAACAGCATTAAGGGTATTCTGATTGTTATCACTGTCAGCCATTATGCATTAATGGGTGGTCTCATTAGAGGAACTGATGAGATAAATTGAAAGACAGTTTCTCTATGTGCTGAACACATATCGCAGGACTGCTGCTCACTAGCTCCCCTCCTGCCAGTATCAATACAGATTTTAAGTGCCCTATTGGTTTAATTGGAGCAACATTTTCACAAGGTCCTGCCAGAAAGCCTTTTGTGACTGTTGGGATAGATGGGCCGGTACTGCCCAGAGTCAGAAGTATTCAGTTCAACTTATCAATCGGGATTGTGTATTCCTAATAAGTACATTTTCTGCCATCCAGACTGGGCAACGCTTTTTGTTTCGAGCCCTGCAGCATTAGAGTTACCATAATTTCCGGACTATTGAGCACCTGAATATAAGCTGCATTTTAAAAAAGAAAAAAAGCGTGTGAAAAAAGTAGTGGCTTATAGTCTGGAAATTACGGTAACAGTAGACTGAGTCAGGATATAATTAAAGCGTACAAGTTCTGCAGTTAAGAATTTTCACATTTTGATCCCCAAACAAAGGTTTTACATAAGGGCACTACAATTTGAATGTTATACCTGTTACTGAGCCTGATGTATTGACCCTGCTGTCCAGGGTCTGTTCTGGATTTGGAAACAGGGGCTTTTTTTGCTGGTTTAAGACCAGATCTTAACTTCTGCAACCAGCTACCAATCAATATTTTCTCTTCTTCTTCAAGTTAATTCTTTGTCAGTTGCATTTGAAGCTAATTTTCCTTTTAAAACACCATGGCAGTTTTGTGATCTCTCACCTGTTTTGCTCACATTGTAACTCTTATGAGGCAGTTCAGAGCTCAGAAATGAGCACATCAGTGAGCCTCAGTGGTGATACAGTTGATACGTTTGTTTCACTGCTGTATACACTCTGTAAAAAGCCTTTTACAAATCCCCTGGCAGGCATAACTGATTCACAATGGAAAGTCCATTTTGATTAGATGAATGAGGCTCTGTGCAGTCCAGCAGCTCTCTGGCTCTGTGGAACACGGCACCCTCCACAAGTGGCCTCTGATCTGTCCTCCTGCCTGCTTCCATTAGGGACCATAGCACAAGTTAAATGGTGTAAACATTCCCAGTTAATGGCATTTCAGTTTCCTATCTCAAGAGCATCTTTGTAAGCTCTTTGCTTCAGAAATAAAGAGTCTTTGATGAGGAGATTCAGAGCAGGACATGTTCAACAGGTTGACATCTTCAGTGAAAATCTAATTAAATTAAGTTCCCTGTGGTGTCCAACCTTGAAAATGTAGACCTACACAGCTGCCCAAATGGTAATTTTATTTGCTGCAGACTTCCAACATATCACTATGCAAGGCTATGGGATTAATGTGCGTGTGTGTGTGTGTGTGTGTGTCCGCCCACAGGGCTACAGAAGGCCAAACTTCAAAGATCTGGCCACAGACCAGGCCCGATATCAGCGCTGGCTGCTTAAAAATGAGTGCAAGGCCTTCTACACGCCAGTGTTTGCTGAGGACATGAGGCAGGGAACACAGTACCTGCTCCAGGTAAGAAAACAGCCCAGTGTTGCCAGGAATGAGATCTCAAATGGATTTAGCCTTGCTCTGGATAATAGCACAGGTTGTGTAAGTCTAGACTGATGTTCCTCAGTGAAGTTGTTTGCTATTCAGTGATAACAGCCAGCAGTGTTGGCTCAGTGTACTCTGTATTTGTTGCTGTGAATTAAGTTATAACTGTCTCCATACAACCGATAACAGCTTGAACAGTCCCAGAGTGTCTTCATTTGTCAGAATAACAGTGCCAGTGATTCTTAGGCAAGTGGGCAAGAAATGAGTCGAGGTGTGAATTCTTTTGTGATTTAAATTCTTCTCCCTCTCAAGGCCGCCGGTCTGGGTCGCCTGAAGCCGAACACATTGGTGCTGGGCTTCAAGAACGACTGGAGGGATGGCGACATGATGAACGTGGAGACGTACATCAGTATGATCCAGTAAGTTAATCGACTACTGAGCCCTTTACCAGTGTAACATCTCAAAAGGGATCCTACCAGTAGTATGTCCCCAAATAGTATTTGAGTTTTCTTAGCTTGGCTTCCAAAGTATAGCTAGCCGACTTACTTTGTCTGAGGCTGCACACAAACAAGTTACCAACGTGTGTTGCTGAGACACAGGCGATAACAATCACCAACGTATATTTATATATGCAATGTTGCTTTATCTATGCATGAATTTAGATGTGAGCATATGTCGCGTTACTCTTTCCCTGCTTTAAGGAGCTTTCCTACCATCTGTAATAACTGCAGTCTAGTTTTGCATAAACTCAAGTTGTCATTATCTTCAGTCTTTGGCCCAACGACAAAAGTAGGTCTCCAACCTAATACTAGTGAAAATGTTGAAATTAATGAGATATGAAATAATCCAACATGTATCATAGATGAATTGGATGTGTTCACTTTGGAAGAGTATCTTATTATCCAATTGACTATTACATTGTATGTAAGCTCAGTACATGATGCAGGGATTTTCTACCAAGAAGCAAACGCACACACAGGAGAGCAGTGTTGGTCCATGTGAAACCCTGATGCCTGCTGAACCCTTAGTCAGTCATGTGAGACTATGAGTGAGGGATTTCCGCTGAACGAGTTCCTGATTGTAAGGTGTAGGATTATGGCATTTCAGCTGAAGGTCAGAGATGGTTCAGCACTACAATATTAAAAGCGCAGCTAATGCGCTCAGCAATGTGACCTTTACTTTCCATTCAGTTAGTTACGATGTTGGAACTTCAAGGTTGAAAGTGCAAGACTGAGACAGAGATTTAAACCTGACATTTGTTGTATGCAGTTGTTATCAGTCTTCTGTTTTAAATGGTCCATGTCTTTGTTACCCTGGTCTGTGTTCAGTTTAGCATATTGCGCTTCGTTCTGATTTATTTCTGTGTTATTCCTCTCAGCGATGCCTTTGACTCCCAGTTTGGTGCCGTCATCCTGCGGCTGAAAGAAGGCCTGGATGTGTCCCACATCCAAGGACAAGGTATGAAACACATGAACAAACATCCAAAACATGGTTCCAGAAAAGGGTTTAGCAATGTGTTTGAAACCAAGACTTTCTTAGTATTCTTTTGTAACACATTATGGCAGATCCATAATCCCACATAGAATCATGGAACGTACTATATCAGATTAAATCATGAAATTAGGTTGTCCTTAACATGCGTCACTCTTTCATAAAGTTGGTATGCTCTTGAGTGATGGGAGATAATCTTTCTATTTTTTTTTAGGTTGCACTATGATAAACAATATCTATTTTAATATTTTGAAATGTATAATTGTTTGGACTGAGTGACAAAATGTAATATCACAATACTTTTTTACTAATAAATATGTGTATATACGCATGCGTGTGTGTATGTATGTATATCTGTCTGTCTGTCTGTCTGTCTGTCTGTCTGTCTATCTCCTCTAATGTCATTTTTCCACTCATCTTCTTATTTTCTCTTCTTCCCCGTCTCCCTCCCTCCATCTGTCCTCTTGTTTTATGTCCTCCCAGATGAGTTACTGTCCTCTCAGGAGAAATCCTCCGGGATGAAAGATGTAATCGTGTCCATAGACACCAGCAAAGACTCTGATGCTGATTCATCCAAGCCGTCCTCCAAGGCCACCAGCCTTCAGAACAGTCCAGCCACACAGAAAGGTCAGCCTGCCTCAGTGTGAACGTCTTTACATTCTTCTGAATTGCTTTTTGTATTCCCTCTTAACCTGCCGAGCTCACCTGTTTACAGTGACATCCGGCTGAGACACTGCTGACGTGGCAGCAGGGAGATGGAAAAATAATATTTTTTAACGTTGGATGATTATATTTGTGAATTCCAGCCATTAAAGCACTTACTGTATGTACCATAACATCACATGTATACATTCTCACTGCATTTGTGCATGCGTAAATGTGCTTGCGTGTGTTCATTCATGTGTTTGTCTGTGCGTGCGTTTGTGTATGAGGCGATTTTTCCTTGAGGAAAACCATTCGACACTGTTTTCAGAGACCACTTAATCCATCAATAGCTTCCCTCATTCTGCCCCTACACACACACACACACACACACACACACACACACACACACACACACACACACACACACACACATTAAACTGCTCTGACAGGAAGTCGTCTCGGTGACCTGTGACCCTGGTCTTCCCACTGGACCAAGTTTGTTAGTCCACAGATGTCTTGGGTCTCTCTCTCTCTGTTCTCTGTGTGTGTGTGTGTGAGAGATCTACACTGTCAGTGTGGTGTATACTGTAAGCACCACCCACGCAATTCTGAACTAGTTAACATTATTATGAAATAAGTTTTGTTTGTAGTCAGCGCCTACATCATGTCTTACAAACTGTTACAGACCTGGGATTTGTTTTGATGACAGTGGTGTTGAACTCGAACAGTGGGGGGCGCCAAATCTCACAAAATGGCAATTTCTACATAATATTGGTTTACCAAGAAGAACATATAACAAAAGTATACAATTCAGCTCAATAATAACTGTCGAGCAGACAAAACAATGATTTTTTCATAATCACCATTATTAGCTTAAGCCTATGGCAGCTTATATCGCTTAAACTAGCCTAGCAGATGGTTTCCTCCACACATACTGTAGCTTAGCAATTGATATTCATTATCAGTCCCTTAGTACAAAATATTTTTACACTGCTGATCTATTGCGAGAGGAGAATAAATATCTGTATCGTCTTCATCTTAACTGCCATTATCTACCTGGTGCTACACTGTTTGAAGGCGTATCCTAAGAGGATGATATGGAACGATGTTTTCACTTTGCATCGATGGTATCAGATCAGTGGATCGATACATTAACCCAGAATGAATGCATCATAACACCCTTAATATGCTGCCAGTGCTGCTAAGCCACACACATTGCTACTTTTTCCTTTACGAAACCAACAGGTTACCAAAGTGTGAAGATGAATGTCTTGATTTGGGTAATCCTCTTAGCTCCAACCAAAGCTCCTACCTGAGCTGTCATTAAGACAAGAGTCTTTGCCCAGCTCCCCTCCTCACTGTGGAGTTAATTTCCACTCTGACTCACCGTGAGAGATTTTCATTCTAATCCAAGTATAGTCTTAGTGGAGTAGTTCAGCTTTGATAATTAGAACTGATTCATGCGTATTTAATACTCTCACATGTCCTTGAATGTTGCTTAACTAATGGCCAGTGGAGGCCAGATAGATTTAAAGTAGAGCGTTCTGGCTCAGAACTGCCGGTTTTATTGTTCAGGTCAGGCCACAGAAATTCCCAGAAATGAGGAGAAAAAGTTGAGCTCTCTGTAAAACCTCCTGCCAGTGGAAAAGCTTCAGAAAAGGTTTTTGTTTTCCATGAACCTGAGTGCCAGTCTGTTAGCATGACGCTCTGTGTGTGTG
>CAEMYA010000029.1:439347-468928 GCA_903131615.1 Diplodus sargus
TGTGTGTGTGTGTGTGTGTGTGTGTGTGTGTGTGTGTGTGTGTGTGTGTGTGTGTGTGTGTGTGTGTGTGTGTGTGTGTGTGTGTGTGTGTGTGTGTGTGTGTGTTGGGTTGTAAATTGATCGCACACTGAATCAACATTTCAGCTCAATTGCATATTTTTTTTATCTCCTTTTGTCTCACGTTTCCCAGATGACGACGATGATGGCAAAGCTACAACTCAGCCCCTGTTGAAAAAAGGCAGGAGATCCACTTTATTGGGTTGCCTTAAAATCTCTCTCTTGCTTTTTCTGCTTGGTTTTATCTTACACTCTGTTTTTGTTGTGTGCTCCTTTCCTCTTAAGTCATACTTTCCTTTCCCTTTGCTCTCCTTCCTCTATCACCTCATTCTTCACAGTATATTTTGAATTCCTCTTGTATTAACATAGCGTCCTGCACCCTGCTGTCTCTGTCTTGTGTCTCTTCACGTATGCCCTGCGTTTCAGGCTCTGCTAGCTACTTGGCTTTGGGGAATAACATTCACTCTTTTCCTCTCTTTCTCCTTTCCTCTTGTCGACAGTCAGGCCTGGTCTTTGATGCTGTACTGTATGTCATAGTGCCTTTAACTCAATCCAAGTCTTGAGTACCTAATGTTGTAAGTGTGTGCGCCAACATTTCAATTTCCTCCAGTGAATTTTCAGTCACTCTTGCCTGCTGCTTCTCGTCTCTCTGGAGGTGACGGTCTGTCTGTAGCTTTCCTTTCCAGGATGAAAACTGCTCCTCTTGTATTCATGTCTCCAGCACTGTCCAGCTAACTCTCACTGCTTCTCTCCCTGTTTGTTTGCTGTTGTTAGTACTGATGGTGTTTCCCAAGTGTCCATAAGCCAAAATGAAAGAAATCACCAGACATCAGAAAAATAATGAGCATACAGGAACAAAAAGTTGATGATTTTGCTTGATTTGGTATAACCATTAACTCATAGTGGCTAATAATAGCAAACCTTTGTCAGTTACACAGTCTGTAATGTATAATACAATATTTAAGGTCAGTTCAGTTCTGACTCTTCATGTGATCTCCATTAACTACAATTTGCTGACTGATATTTGATTATTTGGGCAGATGTAGGTAAGTAAAAAGAGAGAAATAAAGATATATCATTCAATATTCACACATTCTTTGCAATGATCCCTAAACTGTGATTATCAAACCCTTGAAGCAAAGATATGATTTGGATATTTATACAGTGAACAATAAACTTTATTGGACATTGGTAAAACCCTACACTGTGGGGTTTTTTGAAATGGAAGATGTCAAGACAAAAAGATAGGATTTTGAATAATATTAGTGATTTTGCAGTAAAGCGACATTTTGCTAAAACAAGCAAAACTGCTGGTGCTTTTAACCCCAGTAGAATGAACAGTTCTAAGAACTACAGAACATGTACAAGGGGAAACACTGAGTGTAGCTGTATTGCTCAGATTTGATAGCCTGTCTTTTTAACTTTATTAGAAACGTGTAATGTGTTTGAAGTGCTCACCATCATGCAAACATTATCCTACCTGCAGACAAGAAGAGCCCAACTGTACCACTGAATGTCTCAGACCAGAGGCTGCTGGAGGCAAGCCAGCAGTTCCAGAAGAAACAAGGGAAGGGCACCGTGGATGTGTGGTGGCTGTTTGATGATGGAGGTGAGTCTGGGACAGAGAAATATGGGCAGTTAGGGGAGATTAATCTAATGGTTGTCAACAGCTGTCTACACCATGTGACAGTAATGCAGTTTACTGGAGGAGCTGTCCCTGCCAGCTCCCAGGTACAAAGTCTGATTGAGTCCATGTGTGAGTAGAACAGGTCATCATGTAGAGGATACATAGTGAGTGGGTGTGTTCATGACGTTGCATGGACTTTAGCTGTCTCTGACTCGTTACTGCTCGCTCGATATATTTTTGAGTCTTTCGTTGATATTGTGGATTCATCCAAATATATGTAGTATTGTTATCAATGCAAACACAGTCGACATTACCAATGAGTCCGTCTCCTCCTGCAAGCTGTAGTTAGGTGCCCCCTATCTTGCCTAAAATAGTGTATAACCAGTAAGTGAGAATGGATCTGACACAGATGATCTCCTGTTGTTTGCTACATGTGTGAAAGTGAAACTCAGTCAGAGTTCAGCCCAGATTCTTCAGACAACCCTGAAGCTTCCATTCTGAAAGGATGACATTTTTACTGTTCTGAATCTTTTGTTTTTTAGCTCAAGGGTCATCTCATATGAGGCAGTACTTTTTTTTGTATGGAAGTTCCAAAATAGAAAAAGAAAGTAATGAAATGTAAGGGAGAAAAATATGATTGTTTTAAACAATTTCTTAATTGAATTTACGGGACGGTAACTGTATAGTGACCCAGTTAGTCTGATATAAATTACATATACTGTGAAGAGAGAAGAGTTTTGACACATTGCCCATCCCGTACAACCAGGCCTCACCCTTTGGTTGCCAAGTAGAATGGTTCTGTTTGGTGGGTTATGCACTTTAATGCTTGTTGTCAGTCAAAACATAGGCTGCATTTGTTGTACGGCCCCTGAAAAGTATAAAAGCAACAAAAAAATACATTGCGCCCTAAAACTAGGCATTTGTTGCTTGCAGTTCTCACTTGGCCCAGTTGCTTAACACATGATTCTCCCTGGCCTGATCATGGTTATCTCTTGTATATACGTCTGACATGATAGCACGGCCACAGCACAATAGAAAACAACACAGGGAACATGACTTTACTGACTTTTCATGGCTTAATTTGTGTAATTTTGGTCATGGATGACCCTCTCACATTCCTTGATTTCTTGATTATGCAAAGCAGAGTAATATGCATGATCATACTTCATTTCCACGTTGCACACCCATGCTTGAGCTTGTAACCGTACCGTGCCGAAGCACACCGCTTCCAACAGTGCCAGGAAACCAAGAACCAAGAAAGTGTACCCTGCCTGGGCACGGCCTAGTGTGAGTTTGTTTTGTCATGTGCATTCTCACATATTCGGGGGAACAAAATGATGCCACCTATAGGCCTACTGGCACTCATTTGCACAGAACAATATGAGTAAGATAAAGCAAATTGAATGTAGCAGACCACTAGCTCAAAAGAGGTATGGACCCCTGGCTTGACACTGAAATTACTGACAAATGAAAATGACAAATTACAGCTGTCAGAAGGATGCAGTCAGGGCGTGTAGATCAGTGGAGCTGACATACACAATTGGTTAAAATGACTCAGTCTTTATTGGGTGGGATGATTTTTTAGTGTCTGTCAGCCCCGCAGTGTGTAAAGAAGTGAGACAGGCCCGAGGCATGACTCGTTTTCAAGACACTGTGACATGTGACACTTAATATCTAGCTCATTGTCATGTCAGCCTCTTCACTATTGACAGCAGAGGAGCTCTTTGGTTCAAGCAGAACTCTTCTTCGTAGTACATTAATCTTACATGCTGCTTCTAGCAATTTATTTCAGTGAATTTACTCTGATCAGCAACAACATTAAAACCACCGACTTAATACTGTGCATGTTCCCCTTGTGTAGCTAAAACACACCCTGACCTGTTGAGGCACGGTCATAGGAGCGCTAGGGTGTCCTGTGGTGTCTGGCGGCAGGATGTTTGTAGGTAGCCTTTGGGTTCTGTATGTTGGAGGGGTTTGGCTTTCATTGATAGGACTTGTTCTGGCACGTCCCACAGTTGCTCGATCAAACGGGTATCTGCGGAATATGGAGGCCTGAACGCCGATATTCTTTCACGACACAGCATCACCTGAAGATTTCTACTGATTTTAATATTTTCCACTCACGAGTTTGCTCACTTGCTAATATTTTCGTGCCATCGCTTCAATTGCATCATTTTCTGGGAATAGACGATAATTTGCATCTAATTGTGTCTTATCATTGACTTTGTGTGTAAACTAAATTTCGGTCGGGTTTGGTCTGAACATGGCTTTAGTCCACAACAGTGTGTTTATGGGTGGTGCGTGTCAAGTGGCAATAACATGATTGCCAGAGCCCAAGGCTTCTCAGCACAACACTACATTGTGACAAGATGATCAATGTTATTCACATCACCTGTCAGTGGTTTTAATGTTGTGGCTGGTTAGTGTATACTCTGCATTAAAAGTCATATGTCATGATATTTTAAGCATTTACAATTTTGTTTAAGTAATTTACTAAATATGCGTATGTTTTCTGAATAATAGTCAGTTACCACTATCACTGTTTGTGTGGGAAGCCAGTGAGGGAATCATGTTTTTGCTGCTGCAGCAGTGCCTCCTACTGGTTGGTCAGGGGAGCAGTACAGAGGGACCTAATATCTGGGAAGTAGATAAAAAGTTTAGAATATGTAAATGGGAGAATTTAACAGGGTTGAAAACCTGACATTCTGAAATTCTGATTATTTTTTTTTAGTCTTAATGTTTTACAGCAAGATGTAAGATGTCCCATTGCTCTATGTTGAGCATTTATTTGATGTCTCCTGTTCAGGTCTGACCCTGCTGATCCCCTACCTACTGACCAACAAGAAGAGGTGGAAGGACTGCAAGATCCGTGTCTTCATTGGAGGCAAGATCAACAGGATTGATCATGACCGCCGAGCGTAAGTACTGCACCATCTTCTCATTCAGAAGGCCCCCCTGGGGTCGGTGGTAAAGAAAAATAAACAAAAATGGTGTTTTTAAAATCTGTACCATCACTTTATCAATCTGTTCCCACACATTCTCAATCTTTCTTAATTATGTTACATCTTTCTAGTTGACTTCTGTTACTCAAGGTTCTATTTTTTTCTGCCCACCCTGTATATGAGTGGAGGTGGACCAGACATCAGAAAGCTGTGTCGTATGAAAACAGGCATGCAGCTTGATAGCAGTGAACAAAGTGCAGCCATCTGCTTTCCTTTCAGCACTACACTCATCTGCTCAGCTGCTGCTGACAACATGACACAGTGACACTGCATTGGTCTGCAGCTACACATACACATAGTGTTTGTTCACGTTACCCATAAGAACCAAATATATTCATAGATGTACTGAATAACATTCCACCACTGACTTTGACTCTCTGTCCACCTGCAAGGAAAGATTGTTCTGACTAACTGTGAAAGGGGGTCATCAGTAATGTCATTACATCTTATCACTCTATTTAATGATCTTACTTTGCTGATATGAAGACATGTAGAATGGAACAATTTGACTTCCATCATTCACTAGACTTTAACTCTCTTGCAATATGTACGGACATTAAAATTTGATGTTTGCCATGTTTTAATATAAGTGGAAATGTTAAACAGTTGAAAAAATGGTTAGCCTAGCTTAGCATGAACTAAGCACTGGGAGCATGGGGAAACATCTAGCCTGGCTCTGTCCAAATAAAAGAAAATAACCCAACACCTCTAAAGCTCTTTGATTAACAGGCTCTCTATCTATCTATCTATCTATCTATCTATCTATACATTTTATTTATT
This sequence comes from Diplodus sargus, assembly GCA_903131615.1. Lineage (NCBI taxonomy): Eukaryota > Metazoa > Chordata > Actinopteri > Spariformes > Sparidae > Diplodus > Diplodus sargus. The sequence continues at coordinate 444,814 of CAEMYA010000029.1, forward strand.
TATTACTGGTACAAAAATAGAAATAAAACACTGCATAAACTCTTAAACTTCATGACAGAATCAGCACAATCTCTCAACCACTGCTGCTTATACTGCCGTTCTTACTGAGTCCCATTAATATTAGATCTTTTGGGGACATAATGCAGATAAAATGTAATACTTGAATCGAAGTATCAGCTGATATATACACATTTTTAAAAACATAAATGGGAATGTAATAATTAGAAATGACCCCAAGCATCTTATTCTGGCTTATAATTGCAAGACTAAATAAAAGATAAAGATCGCCAGACTGCTAATATTTCAGATATACAGTCAGATATATCAGTCAAGCTCTAATTTCAACACACCTGGGTGGATTCACGCTACACAATTTTTTGCCTGTATGTAGTTAGATTTCATTATAAATTTAAATGTAGTTTTACTTCCATGTTTTCTTTTTCCATAGATGCCTGCTCGTATGTTAAACTTGGAACTGATGCCTGCTTTCTTTGAATCAGTTCCCTTTCAAAGGGTCAGATTGTCAAAATTAGAAAATTATTTTAACAGAACTCACAAAAGTTTTCATAGTGCAGGTTTCTTTAGATACACCCTCTCTGTAAAGACAGGTAACTGATGGCTTTATTATTTTTTAGCTTTTTATCTCTTGAACTGATGGTCGCTCACATATGACATATTATTACCTTGTGTTCATGAGAGCTGATGGAACTAAGTTGGTTCATAATCAGCATTATGAGTGACAACATTCACATAACTCAAAGTTATTTGACCAGCTGTTCCTATAAATCAGGGGTTCTCCAACATATTACTTATAGGTCTGCATCTGATCTATATTCAATGTCAGGGGTCCCAAACAACTGACAACACCAAAATAACATGTAATCCATTAATTAACGTCACATCTCTCACATATTCAATAATGAATTATCAAAAAATGCTACATTAGCATAACGTCAACTGATTTAAAGTGTTTCAGTGAAGGAAGAGGAAAATAATGACAGTGGATGTAGGCTAATGTATTTCAACAAAGGAAAATCAACTTTCCTGTGTTAAACAACCTTTCCTGTATAGATTTGTGGATGGACGAGGTGCACTTCAATGCAAACACGGCAGAGACTCTCAGCAGAGTTCTTCATGTCTTTACGTTATGTCATGTCTATTTTGGTACAAACCTTCACCTGCCTGTGTGGTGGAGAGTCTTACAGGACTCTGACTCAGACTTATTCTTAAATCTACATTCATTTTAGTTGTAGAATCTGTTCTAGAAAAGACACATGTTGGTTGTAGGGATAGCAAATTCTCCGATGTAAAATTGATGACTTTGGCAGCCATGACAGTGTTCTGTCGCTCTCTACAGCAGTAATGTCACAGTGATAACAATGTCAGCAATAGGGAAATAAGCAGCATTAAAATGGAATTCATATGCCGCCAGAATCGGAAAAAAAGTTATTTCAATTTAAAAAATGTTACACTTTATAATGTATTGTAGCTTTCATAACAGGAGCTATGGGCTGGGTCGTGTTTGATCTGTCTGTACTTTGAGGAGCTCTGATATACAGTACTGATCAGTGCAGCTTAACTTTAAATTGTAGTGGGTTTTTTATTTGTGAAACCAGGAACATGACAGTAGTACAAAAGCTCTTCTGCATGTTACAGATGAGGCTTTCAAGCTCTCAGCTTCTTTGAAGTTGAAGCTAAAGGAAATGACTCTCATACACAGAATGCCAGAGTGCGCCTAGTAAAGCCTGTCCAACCTGCCTCCACCCGCCCCATGTTCAAAAGGAGCTATTTAAAGCAGCTTGCCTTGGCCTTCATGATGACTCACCGCTGTTATCTCTGTCCGCAGCTCCTTGAATTGAATATGTCTTACATCCTCTTTCCAGCATTTTTCCCAAAGCTTTTTGTTTTTGCTTTGTCTTTGCAGGATGGCCACTCTGCTAAGCAAGTTCAGGATAGACTTCTCAGACATCACTGTCCTGGGAGACATAAACACCAAGCCCAAGAAGGAACAGTAAGTTTTATCTTGTCCTTTTGTTCAAGCAACACTTCATGTAAATTCTCAGACAACAGCTGGATAAATAAAAGTCTGATTATTATTAAAGGTTGAGATAGTACATAATTAAATACATTGTCCATTTCCACAAAACAAATTCGCGCAAATGCTTCACATTAAATGAAAGAAAACTGAGCGATTATGTCCATTGAGCTGCTGGAAGCTGTTTGATTTGAAACAAAACTGCAGGAAGTTGAAATGTTTATTTCAATCAGTGCAACCTGACAGAGCTCAGAAAAGCTGCAGACTGTCAGAGCCAGGAAAAGGTTAGTGGATGAAAACAGTTTCTCTCCAAGAGGAGAGACAGTGGGAGCTATTACATGACTCTGCTGGACATTATAACTAGTGTACAACGCCAACAGGAAGCTTGGAAGAAGAGTTTGCATGCAATTGTCAATAATGACCCAAAAGAAAGGTCAGTCTCTCTCTGCTGCTGAGTTAGATAAAGGCTCCAGTCACTAGAACATGCCCCAGTGGTCTTGGACAACCACACAAGTTTCAGTATATCCCCAGTTTAAACCAATTACAGTCCCCTCCAAAACTATTGGAATAGCGAGGCCACTTCCTTTTATATTGATGTACAGTGAAAATATTTGAGTTTGACAGCTAAAGATGGATATGAGACAAGAGATCAGCATTTTAATTCCAGGTATTTACCAACTGCTGATGTAAATCCATCATTATTTATAACATACATCATTTCTTGCAGCCATATTGTGTGAATGAATCTTACACACAACTTGCATGCAAGGGAACAGAAGTTTGTGTCCCGTGGGTGGGTAGAGGTTTTAGTTTTTGGACTTTTGGACCAGAGGCCATTCAACAGGGCCTTGTTAGGTTTCAGATTTTGTAGAGGTGTCTGTGGTTGCTTTACATTCAGTCAAAAGTTTTTGACTCTTAATGCATTCTGCAACTGAGCTCTACCCTGTTTTCTGATCATAAAATAATGATAGATTGAGTCCATGGCCAGAAGGCGATGGAAAGTGTGAGTCACTGCCACCCTCATGTGGTCTGTTCCTGTAAAGACATGACATCAGCACAACACTGACATTCAGAGGGACAGATTATATTTCCCTTTTCTTTGGACAGACGTATACTTTCATGTTTTTAGAGGGGATTTGATGACATAAAGACTTTGGTTTTCTACACAGTTATACATATTTTTTCATCATGTGGGTGCAAAACAGTGTTGTCGTTTAATCTTTCTTTCCTAAGTGAGGATCATTCAAGCTAATTACAATTTGTTTTACTTTTATAGATGTGTTCCTCACTGATTGTACTAATTACACTGTACTCACATAACTCAGTTAAATATGTGATGTCTGGGAACACGGTCACATTACTATATCCCTAAAAAGAATTCAGAAACAGTCAGTCAGGTTTGAAAGGTTGGGGCACTCTTACAGTAACATTATAGTTTGGACCTTGAAATACAATATTGTAATATATTAATATTATTATAATAATATTCATATATTCTGTTGTTGAGAAAATACATTTCCAAGCAAGCCATTTGTTACACATTTTGCAATTTTCTTTTCCCCTCTAATCTGCAACAGAAAATAGAGAACAGAACAATTATTACCCAAACTGATAGTTTTAAGCATCCTCAATTTTTACAGATGAACTTTCTGCTTCAACTTTGGTCTACTGACCTGAATGTAGTTGCCTCCAAATATCCGAATGAAGTGACTTTGCTCGTCTTCTTTCACCTCACGGATGCCATTGTAGAAATATCACTGCCATAATCAATAGACAAAATGACCGAAAGTACGAAAATAAGACTAAAGTCAGTGTTGTCCCTGGGTTTGTGGAGGACAAATGCACGTTGTTTGATAAGGTTTAACATTTCACATAATTTTGGACCATTATTATGTGTGTGCTAAAGGTTGGACAGCTAGAGTACATAATAACAACAACAATGGGGACTAACTACAACCAATAGTTTGGGAAAAATCATTTGGTTAGTGTTGATACTCTCCTCAGTGATTTTACATGCCTTTAGCTTAGATGGTGCCAAACACGGCTTAGAATTCTGCACCTAAGCCAAACCAATCACATTCCGAGCCCCCGCGTTACCCCGGTAAAGCATATCAGTGACTCTCTTGACTAAATACTACTAACACTATTATTATTGGTTAACCCACTGAGCTAACACTAATCACCCATAATCGTTTCCCCAGTGACCTCCCCATGGCAAGTTATAAAAAATTAGTTATGCCTTAGATCTTTATTTGATCATATAAGTGGCAGAAAATAACATTACTTAACTATCAACTTGTATTCCTGTCTATGGTTGTCATACATAAAAAAGAGTCACATGAAGGTAATCTAAGTTGGAAATGTCTTTAGGGCCTTGCGATGTTTTCTTCCGGCTTGTATGAGGGGATTAACCCTCAGCTGTTATTGTTGTGCAGCGTGTCGGCCTTTGAGGAGATGATCGAGCCGTATCGGCTGAAAGAAGACGACATGGAGCAGGAGGCAGCTGAGAGGCTGAAGAACAGCGAACCCTGGAGGATCACTGACAATGAACTGGAGCTCTACCGCGCCAAGGTCAGCACACTGCTTCCACTCAACTGTTCCACTCTAATTTTTCAAAGAACAGTGTAGCACTGTGAGTTGCACTGCTGGCACAGGGTCAGCATTTTAGCCTCTGATAGGTATCTAGTAAGTTGATACCTGCTTGTTTCAACCTGTTTGTTTTGCTTTTCAGACTAATCGTCAGATCAGACTGAACGAACTGCTGAAGGAGCATTCAAGCACAGCCAACCTCATTGTCATGTAAGTAGTCTCCAAAGTGATGGTGATGATAAGCTTCTGAGCAGGAAAATCCTGTTTCATACTGTAGGATTGTAAACTTCTAAAGGCTTATCAGACTTTAAAACACTGCACAAGGGCATGAATCTAAATCCTCCAGCTTGTTTAATCTCAAACAGAGTACTTCAGTGCAGGCCCTTAGATTTTAGAGGACAGCACCTTTTAGTAACACGTAAAAAAATGTATGACTTGAATAGACTTCACTCAAAAACTTTTGGACTAAGAAATGTGATATTAAGTGTAGAGGTGCAGGTCCAGTGTAGAAAAGATTTTTCACGATCATTTGAATGATATCTATTTATAAAATCTAGAGATCAATCTTTTAACATAGGCCTTTTTACATAGATGCTTGTCAGAAGTTTAGATTTTTTCCCACAAATTCATTCCTTTTTAATAATCAAGAAAGTTGTAAAAAAAAAAGTGGAAAAAGTTTCCTTTTTTCCCACTTTCCTTTGTTTAACTACACAGTGCTCCATCTGTCCATGCTGTTTTTGTACTTCTCTACGGATCATCAGAAAACAAATACAATTTCGACTTAGTGGATTGGAATAGAACTGATTTGAGAAATCCATGGTGATACTCTGCTCCTGTTCAGTGTTTTAGCCTTTAGTTCTTTCACATCATTGTAAGCAGTGTCTTTTGAATGGGACAGAGCTCCTCTACACAGGAGAAGTGACCTCACTAACTTATAAGGTAATAGGTGATATATGGTTTTGATATTTATTTTTCTCCTCCTCTTCCTCTTCCTCTTCCTCTTCCTCTTCCTCCATGCAGGAGTCTGCCGTTGGCCAGGAAGGGCGCGGTGTCGAGCGCTCTGTATATGGCCTGGCTGGAGGCGCTGTCTAAGGACCTGCCACCCATGCTTCTGGTGCGTGGCAACCACCAGAGCGTCCTCACTTTCTACTCTTAAATACTCGCAAGGAGAAGAACATCCAAGTTTTAAAGTCTCACATCCACCTCTGCCTCTGGAAGCAGACCCACATACACATCCCAGATCCAGTCCAAACCCAGAGGTGCACCACATACACTCCAGAGACAATAGAAAACACAGCCACAGAAGGAAACAATGCTGGTAATAATAATTATAATGATAATGAATAAAGATGACGGAAGTGGTATTGGTTGAGATGTGTAAGCTCTACAAGTGATGGAGGAATGTCAGGGTTGGGGTAGGCGGGGACGGTTGTAAGGTGGCCCACTCTGCTCCTTTCTTTCTGTTTATTCCAAGATGTCTGGGTTTTTCTCTTGTAGCTCTATTATTTTTTTTTTCCCATGAAAAATACAATTTTGTTAAAGTTGATTTCTCTCAGGCTCCAAAGCAGTTGTACACAATGTCCACATTGTTCCCATGACATGGAATATCTTGATGTCATATTTGTTAAATTAATTGGACCAGTTTGTTGTTTGTGATGCAGCAATAATCACCCTGTTGTTTTCCTTAGATATTGGGAGAGAACCATGCAGAAAGCTTTGCAACACCGTCTAAAGCCTTATGGATGTGCCTTCCAGTTGAATCAGATGAAATAATTATAATCTCTATCTAGATTGACAATATTGCCTATTATATTGGTATATATTGATTATAATAGTTAGTTTTATTGAGTTTTAAATGTGATTCTTTCTTGGAGTATTTATGCGAGTGGATTTCATGAATTTATTGAAGGTTGTCCACTTGATTGCATGAAGACTTTGTCATCTCTTTCTCTTTTACCCTAATCAACATGTTTATTTGGGGTTTTTATTTGTTAGTCACTTTTAAGTCTTCCTTTTTAAGCTGTTGAATATTTCCGATGGCCTCTACTACTCGACACAAGACACAATTCATCTTTTAGGCACATTGCCTAAAAATGTTTCCGTGGGTCTTAATGTTAGGATCCGTTTGTTTGTTCGAAAAGATGTGAACGTATTTTTCCAGCCTCGTCAGGTGGAAAGACTTTCTCTCCCATGTAGCTTTTAAACCATTGAGTTAAGTTTTCCTTTCAACAGCTGTTTTTTGTCCACGTGTCTGCTAGTTAAAACTTTGCCTTAATGCTAGAACTAACGATTGTCACGAGTTCCTTTTCTCTTATAAGCCATACTGGCTGGACGGTTGGTGGGTAAATGCAGATTAGCTATCCATTAGATGTATGATAGGAGGAGCGTTTCAGCACAATTGTCGTCTGTACTGTATATGCATCTTTTCTTCCCATAGTCAACCTGCTTTAGTCTGTTACAGAGCGCACTGTAGGCCTGCACGTTGCTGGTGAAGTGATCAATCAGCAGATTGTTACATATTCCACTTTCCCAGAGTCACAGTAGTCTTAAGTTTTTGCCCTCCTGTCTGACTGCTTGTGTGTCTGGGTGTGTGATGGACTGCTGATCTCCCATTACCACAAAGCCTGGATGGGCAGAGAGAATAAGCGACTTGCTGGCAGGAAGAATGTGACATTAGAATGTGTCAAGGCTGAGTGAAGATATACCTCTATGCATATGAGCTTGTGTTGAGTAAGTACTTGTAATAAAGGTCCATCGTTCCTTCGTGTGAAAGGATCTACACGCCTCAGTTCATTTAAGGAGCACTTACCATGGCTCCAAGAACAGCCATTTCTAGACCATTTTACAGTTTTTCACACTGATTCTAATGTGTCCTACTGTTGGGTCACAGAGAGTGGTGACTTGGCCAAATTATTTTAAAACCATGCAGCTATTTAGTAACTGTCCCACAACTGCTACTTTTTAAAGTGGTTGAAGGGAAATTCTGCTCTTTCTAAACCTGTGCCCTATATTTACATGTTTAGGTGTGTTAGATTATTCACCAAAAGTTTTAGATTTTGGTCCAGTAGGTTGTCTCATCTGGCAGCTGCAACAGGCCTGCAATGGCATTTCTGCAATGTTGTCAGACACTAAATATAACAATCTCAGCCTGCCGGTGACAAAAATAAGCATTTTCAGTGGATGTAACTTTGACAGTTGGTGTTGTCCCAAAGGTTTACGTTGCAGCTATTGCAGACTTGTTGCAGCTGCCAAGTGAGGCGATCTACTGGGCCGATGCCAAAACGCCTGATAGGTGTGAATTTTTTACACACCGAAACATGTAAATATATACGGCCCAATTTTAAAAACATTGGAATAACACTGGAAGTCCCTTTTGAGTTACATTTGTTCTAAAGGCGTGTTCAGACTGAATACATAGTACATTTTTAGACTAGTTGATGCACCTGTGTCTTTTGCACCGGGCAGACTAATTTAGCGCGAAATATCTCAGCATGAGGAAAAAATCATGCTCAGCTCAAGTCCGTTCCAGTTCCTGTAGACAGAGGAGAGAAAAAAAACACTAAGATGAATCTTTTAGAAAGTAAAGTACGAACTGGAAGGTACTGGTAAGTTTTTTTTGTTTGTTGTTTTTAATCTGAGTTGCAAGCCAGTTAACAGTGAATGTCTGGAGGGTCATCAATGCCGAGTAAACGTAGACTGTTTAAAGACTAAATCTGCCAAATGTGAATGGATAACATCAGGAATATTTTTGTTCAGTCTGAACACACCAAGTCTGGCTTCAGTATCGCTCACATCAATCTTCTGCAAAATGAATGATTTCATCTGAATGACGAATAACATAAAAGGCCATAGTTTAAGCAGGATAATGTTTATCTAGATGTGCAGTTTATTAGAAAATAGGAAAGTGAACTTGGACCTAAACTGCAACACGATTGAAAGGAAAGGGTCTATTATGGCAACCGGGGATTATGGTTACTATTAAAATCTGCCACAAACCTAATGGAATAAAACAGGGTTCTCTTCATTTGTGTTGTACTTTTTTTCACCGCGTTTCCTAGAAACAGGCAGGTTTGGCATTTAGCTTGTTACCTTAATGTCCTTGTGTCCTTCATGTCCTTTACTGTATGCAATTTTAACAGACGAATGCGATACGATTCGTAGGTTAGCTGAATGTACTGTATATTAATGAAGACTACCGCTAGGAGTTAGTACATACATAGTACTGCTTCTGTTTTCAATTCTTGTGTATATAAATTGTGTCCTGCATAGACTGCAGTTAGCACAGTGCTGTGTGTCAGCTTCATTGGACTGCATCCCATCACTTCTTACTCTGTGCTGTTGTTGGAGTGTAAATAAGCATTCAGTACATACACATGAACTATATAAACATTCGTGGTCACCAGTGTTTTCAATACACCTTGAGTACTTTTCAAGTATGTGAAAAACAAGTACTGGGTGAGGAACTGAAGACCTTTTGAAAACACAGTCAAAGACTGTCCCTGGCTCAGTTATAGCACAATAGCGCTGCCAAATGCCACCATATCTTGCCAGCTCATTGTTACTGTAGGTTTTAGACCTTTGGAAAACAGACCCTTCCACATCCGATTAGACTGCATTTATATTTGCCCTTGGTTTTGAGGAAGGAAGGAAGTGGAAATGTATGAATGTTATGGTTTTGTAACTGTAAAAAGTGCATTTGACCCAAAGTAGGGACTAAAATTCAAGATATCTGATTGTTATATTTGATTTCGACCCTTTAAAAATTAGAAAATAATACATTTGTTTCTTGATAGTCCCCAGAAGTTATGAAATTGTAACACTGGAACAGAACAGACTTACAAGGGGTAGTGGTTTAAATCTCACCCTATGAAATGGAACAACCCTTCAAGACCCTCATTTGTCATCAGTCATCATTTATGGCAGACTATACCAGACATTTCAAATAGACTATCTTCAGTTTTGCTGATTTTTTTTTTTTGCGTGACTGTGACAATCCTGGCGTTATCACAATGGTATTTGTAATTTTTCTGATGGAGATTCACAACTTCACACTATCAATCAAGTCATCAAAAAAAAGAACACTGCTTCGTCACCTGGCCACTAATGTTGACTGCATTTTTAAAGTGAACATTAGCAGCCAGTGCTCCAGCCCTGCCAGTCTGCACTGATGCAGCAACTGAAATTTTGGGCATGAAAATGCAGGACCGTCATGCACAAATTTGAAATTATCAATGTAACTTCAGCTAGTAAGTTAGTTACCAAGACATCAGCAAACTAGTAGCGACTGTTCTATGCCTATTATGAAGAAAAGGACCATAACAACACACAATAGAGAGTTTGAAGTGTGTCCCAATACTTCACCCACCCTACTCGTCAGTCCCAACAAGACTCTAGACACCCTATTCTTAAGCGTGAAGGTGCAAAGTGGTTGCGGCAAGGTGTGTTAGGGTTGGGTCTAAATCACTTCAGTGCCACGTTACGTGTCAGTTGCATTCCAAAGTTATAGTTTGATTGGCATCCATCAAGTATTGCATCATCTCCTATTGGTACACATGTACAAGAAGTACATTGATTTCTTGTATAGTGACTTCTAAGAGTATACTATGACAATTCATATATAGCACATACTTGACTTTTTGCCAGGTGTGAAAACACTGATGAGCGAGAGGGAGATTCTGACATTTGGGGGCACTATTGTGCATTATAACAACATCAAGGATTGTATCTTTAAACTCTGTTCATTGTTCTGCTGTGAAGCATTCGCTCTCTTTTACTGTTACAGAGCAAAAACATTATCAACAAGAACACGGGTTACTCTATATTTGTATAATAAAAAATATGCCTATATACACACATGTATAAATGTATCAGTCTGACCTAGAGGGTAACTTTGTCTTTGATATGTCACATTAGGTGAAACAAAAAGACCTCCTGTCAACATTTTACAACCAAATAATAGTGTTTGTGTGTGGTTTTCTTCATTTATGTCCTATAGATAGATTCTGAAGCCTGTCTGATAATACTACTGTTCTACTGAAGAAACCAAATGTCACCTGTACTCATGTCACCCACCTACTAATTAGTGTATGCATTTCTTTGCCAAAGCCCCACTTCCTCTCCAGCCTTCATCCGTCATGTGTCAAGCCATGATGATGGATGATATTGTAATAAAATCATAGACTTTGTATCTCATGGTGGTCGACCTTGTCCACACTGCAAACATAAAAATTAACCTGTAAATAAACGTCGTAGTCTAATGGCATACATTAAGGATGGGGAAAAATTATGTCGAATTTCAATATTGAGAAAGATATTTATTTTAGTTTAGATTTTCTCTGCTGTTTTTTCTTTTTGTCTTAAATATCTTGGTTTTGGTTGTAAGTTAATTTACATGTTGATTTTTTTTCCCTTTATTGTTATGTTGCCTTTTTGATTTTAGCAAATTGTGTCTTTTTCTTTTTGAGTCTGTGTATTTCTATCTTTTTAATGCCTTTTGAAGAAAAGACATGACAACAAAAGCAGATCAAAGCTGTTTTCTCCTCTTTCACACAAATGTGGATGGGATCAACCCAGCTGGTTGAAGCAGTGATGTTTTGATACACTTTACTGTTAACAGTCACAGATATGCTTTTTCTAACATTTTAACATTTATGATTACCAATACTTTGTACATCTTTATTGCAAAAAATAAATCAAATGAAATCAGTGACATTTGAAGTCTCATTTTGTGCACTGTATCATTCATTCATTCTGTTACTCAGTGGGTAGAAAGGAGACAACAGGGGAGGTTATGAGGCCAGTTGTAATTTTTAGTACATGTTTATGTGCTAGGACACCACTTTATTGAGTTTGTCTCCTTCAGCAATTGCCAAACATTGTTATATAACTTAATGTGCACAACCACGATAATTTAAGGAAAATAATCCATCTGCTAATACTCAATATCTGTTCATTCCACTTTGCAGTGGAAAGTGTAAACAATACTAAAAGTTCAAACATTTTAGTTTTAAAACAATTATAAGTTTGTTCTTCCTTGTAGTGCTTGTTTCAGGTTGACAGAGTGTGAAGATACAACAGTGTTTATGCTTTGGCAAGGAAAGGAAAGGTGTTTTGTGTTGCAGAGATACCATATCTACTAAAGTAAGCGTGCTATATATATATAGGTTACTTATTTAACCCCAACTGATGCTATGAATAGCTTCTCATTTCTTTAACAACCATGTCTAAAGACACATCCCAGTGTCGTGAAAAAGATGTTAGTCTGTTTGAGAAGGGTCAAATCATTGGCATGCATCAAGCAGAGAAAACACCTAAGGAGATTGCAGAAACTACTAAAGTTTGGTTAAGAACTGTCCAACGCATTATAAAAAAAACTTGAAGGATAGTGGGGAACCATCATCTTCAAGGACGAAACGTGGTCGGAAAAAAATCCTGATTGATCGTGATCGGCGATCATTTAATCATTTGGTGAAATCAAATCGTACAAAAACAACAGTAGAACTGAGGGCTATATTTAATAGTGAATAGTGAATAGTGAAAGTAAGAGCAATTTGCTAGGGAGCATAAAGACTGGACTCTGGAGCAATGGAAGAAGGTCATGTTGTCTGATGAGTCCAGATTTACACTGTTCCAGAGTGATGGGCTCATCAGGGTAAGAAGAGAGGTGGATGAAGTGATGTACCCATCATGCCTTGTGCCTACTGTACAAGTCTGTGGGGGCAGTCTATGATCTGGGGTTGCTGCAGTTGGTCAGTTCTAGGTTCAGCAACATTATGTGCCCAAAGAATGGGGTCAGCTGACTACCTGAATATACTCAGTGACCAGGTTATTCCATCAATGGATTTTTTCTACCCTGGTGGCACGGGCATATTCTAAGATAACAATGCCAGAATTCATCGGGCTCAAACTGTGACAGATTGGTTCAGGGAGCTTGAGACATAATTTTCACACATGGATTGGCCACCACAGAGTCCAGACCTGAACACCACTGAGCATCTTTGGGATGTGCTGGAGAAGGCGTTGTGCAGTGGTCTGACTCTCCCATCATCAAAGATCTTTGTGAAAAATGAATGCAACACTGGACAGAGATAAATCTTGAGACATTGCAGAAGCTTATCGAAATAATGCCACAGCAAATGCGTGCCGTAATCAAAGCTAAAGGTGGTCCAACGAAATATGAGATAATTGATGAAATCTTATATGTTAATAAAAATATTGTGATAATTGATTTTACCGAGTCAACATTTATGAAGTGCACTGGGGGATATTTTAAAGTATTGAGATATGCTGTTTGTCATGTACTGCAATATAACCTGAAACATTTAGGTATTTTTATGTAATATTATATTCTACCTTAACTACAATCTTTTTTTCTCCACTGGTCATCCATGTGTTTCCGACATTTGGTGTGTCGCTAGATATTTCAGCAACTACTTGCCACGTTACCATACATTTTGCTGTGGATGTTGGCGGTCCCCAGAGAGTGAGAGGCCAGAACATGACCATGATTGTTGAACCCAGCTAGTTTTTTTGTTCTAGTTCTTGGTCAAAATCAAATAGGAACAGAACAATATATGAACACATCTTACAAAAGCCATTAGGTCCTTAAAGTTGTACAATGCAATGACAATGTCCATATTAGTATTTCTTCTGTAAAACCACTACTGGTACTATGATAACAATGAGTACTGTACAAAGGGACAAAAGTACTAAAGAAAGAGTTTTATAAAGTCTCTTTCTTTTGTGTTCCGCTTCTTTCTTCTTCAGTAAAGAGTCAAATCCTGGCGTGTAGAGATCCTCAAGCCAAAAGTCCAGATCTTTCGGACTCTTCTCTTCCTCCTACAAAGAAAATAAAAATAAACTTATCTATAAAATATCACCATTAAAAAAAAAAGCCATCATAAGAATCTTGTTCATCATTAATACGTATGCACACTGATGTGCATTAGTTTGTAATTTGCCTCTTTCCTGTTCCTGTTTGTCATCTTCATCTCAAAGCCTTTAGTCAACTGCACTATAATCAACAGTTATAGTCATGTATAACTATGGGTAAACTGACCGAACCCCCCAATCATTTCAATATAATGAAGACTACACTTTCGTTTTTCTGTTGTTGCTTATATGATAATGACAAGGCTGTATCCAGAGGAGGGATTGGAACTTTTTCTTAGGAGGACCAGATTTGACCAGACTTTTACGTTCCCTGTGTCTTACCTGTAAAGCTTTGAATTTGAATGTGTTAAAACAATACAATTTTATTTGCATTTTTTTTTTCTTTACACATTTTCAAAATTAAAAAGTAACTTTATATATACAAAAGCACAGGTAAAAATACAAAGCACCTTTTAATCTAGAAGTAAATTTTTGGTTTGATTCTCATAATTCCTTCTGCAAACAGCCTGGGTTAAAACTACAGTATTTCTATACTTAGCAACGGACATAACTTATGAATGGTCTTATTATCCTACTAAAAACTGATCAAAGGGCCAGAATGAGGATGTTAAACTGGCAAGAGACAGCCTTTTTGCTTTACTTCACTTATTATTTTAGGGGAATAGTAATTGCACAGTTAAATGACTGTAGAAAAATCACACCACCCACGTACAAATTGGTTCCCTATAAACCTTGCTTTCACTGTAATTGTAACAGGCAGGATTTTTCACAGAAAGAAAAGGTCACTGCCACTGTGCAATTAAAACAGAAAGACGCTATATTTTCCCTGGTCACTATCCCAGGTAACAACAACTGGAAAAGATAAAAGAAGCCCGCTGATGGAGGAAGCAAAGAAGGCGAAAAGGGAGCACAATATACTCCGAGGTAAAACAAGAGTGAACAGAGGGACATTCACTCAACTGACAGTGCCGGTGTCTGGCTTTCTACTAGATCAGTAAGTAACAAAACCTGCATAGTTAATTACAATCTGGTGTTTTATTCTGCTGACTCATTGCACATTGCAGATCAGGGTTTCCAGGGCAAACGGTTGTCTTTAGCTTTGGACGTAGCCAAGATGTTGGCAGTAGCCATGTTGCTTACGCAATATGTAACATGTTATATCACAGGGAATAGCCTGGGTTGAGGGAAAGTTGAAAAGTTGTCCATTGTCCCCATTTGGCCCATAGGCTGCCAGGTGAATAGATGCAGGGCCTGAAATAACTGACTTGATTATCACAGCGCTATTTGTTTTTTTAAATGACCAACCGTTTTCTTTCAAATTTGATTTAGCACCACCAAGCTTTCACTCATTTGACTTGTTCGTGTCTGTGTACAACTACTTCACGTGCCTTCAGTTGCCCCTCAGAAACAAATAACGTTTTTGAGTTGAGTTGAATTGAATCATAACTGGCACATTTATTCCACAGCCACATATCGCCTGTGAAAAAAACATTTTCCAATTATTTAGATATTTGTCAGTTGGTTTTATTTGCAACATGAACACTAAAAGTTTAGCTCAAATTTAATATCAAACCTCATAACTGAATCAACCTATAAGGACCCACAGTATTTTTATTTGTCATTTTAGCTACAACCAGTAGCTCAGTATGTTGCTCATTTGGTCAGTTTGTTGGCCCACACAAACTGGTTGAAATTGGGTAAGATGGTGAAATGTGTATGAAGGTGTGTGTTTGTGTTCATGCCAGTGCACTAAAAGGGGTTATGTTTAATCAGTAATTCTAATATTTGGTTAAATGTCACTTCGCCTCAGTTAGGTGCATTTGATAACCATGCACAAGCTTCTGCTAGTCCTCTGGCTGAATTTTTAACCACTCCTCCTGACAGAATCAGTTAGGTTCAACTGAATGTGTTGGCTTCCTAACTTACTAATTGTGTCCTCGCAACTTTTGTGTGAGATCACCCAACAGTACCCAGAGCCAATTTCATGACTGTGGATTTTAGGTTGTCCTGAAGAATTTGGACATAATCCTCCTTCTTCATTATTCCATTCACTTTCTTTAGAGCAGCAGATCCACTGGCAGGAAAACAGCCCCACAGCATAATACTACCAGCAGCAGGTATGGTGTTATTGGGGTGACAGGCCTCATCCTTCCCTTTCAAACATATTGTTTCTCATTGTATCCAAACAAATCAGTTTTTGTTTCATGTAAAGGTTTTTCTCCTCCATGTGATCAGCAGCAAACTTCAGTGGAGCTTTAAGGTGCTGCGTCTGGATCAACAGCTTCTTTCTAACACAGCAGCCTCTCAGCTCATGTTGATGTAAAACACACCTGACTGTGGACACTGACACCTGTCTTCCAGCAGCTTCTAATTCATTGCAGACTTGTTGATGGTTTCTGGTTGACTCTTGACCCTCCTGACCAGTTTTCTCTCAGCAGCAGGTGATAGTTTGTGTTTTCTTCCTGATCGTGGCACTGAAACAACTGTGCCATGAACTTTATACTAACAAACAGCTGTTTGTACAGTTGATCTCGGGACCTGCAACTGCTTTGAAATGGCTCCAAGTGACTTTCCTGACTTTTTCAAATCAATAATGTGGCTGAGGTGTAATGGGTGTATGAAATAAGCCCTATTAAAATGGGCACAGAAAAGTCAGCAACTGTTATCACAGGAAGAAAAGGCAGTGCCATAACTTTCTATAATGACTAAAATTGGTCATTGAATTTGTTGTATGTATATATTTTGGTCACATTTTCAGAAGACCTGTAATAAACTCATTACTGAACCAAACTTCATGACTGTTTTTTGTGGCAAAGTAGTCTGTGTTTGTGTTCTGTGACTCCATCATAGTCACAGAACACAAACGCTTAAATTTAAAAAATATACGAAATTATGTGCAAGTATTTACATTTAAATGCAGGCAATGCTCAGGTCTGCCTGAGCTCCTTCCAGCTGAATGAAGAGCTGCACTGCCTGCTCCACATTCAGCTTCTCATTGTTTTGACTGATTAAACAAAAAAACGACTCCACTACACACTAAACACACGACACCAAACACTACATTACACACTAACTATACACTCCAAACACGCTAAATGTCACAAATCTCTCAACTCTCAATATCGCTGTCTGTACACCGACCGTCGTTGCCTGTCAATCATCCACCAACGTCCCTCCCACAACTTCCTGTTCCTCAACAGCCAAACTTGCTGCTTGAACACTTTCGTGACAAAAGCCCGTTTTTTACCGTTTCTTCTGCACCACACACAAAGCAAACGTGATGGCAATGTTCGCGAAAAAGCGCGGCAGACATTATTTACCCTAAGTCCGGTTTTGGACAGGTCGGTGCGTCCGGTCTGTCGACTTGGGAGGTGGACCGTGTGGGCTAGCAGCTAGCTACACACGAACATTCACAAATTCCGATTCCACTTTGTTGTTTGCGCGTCTCCGCATCTCCTCAGACCCGAACAGACCGGTCCGGACTCGTTTAGTCTCATTAATCCTCAACAGTCAGTTTAGATGCACAGAACAGAACAGGTCCGAACCACCGGCTAACTCCCGGTCCAGCTCCGCTGCCGCAGGTATACATCCGCTTGTTTCTTAATGTGTGTCGTTCGTAGGCTTGAGCTCTGCAGTGACTGGCTCTAATGCGCACGTAACTGTGGTGGCTCTGGTGGACAATGCTCCCGAATTTGTAAAGCATTTATGAAATCATTTATTCACGGTATCATTGCAGTCCAAACAAATGCGAAGTTGCACACCACTGAACCAAACGGCAGCCATGTTGAAACTCTCAGGTCATTCTGATCCTGATCCGCAGAGATATTTGAGGCACACACACACACACACACACACACACACACACACACACACACACACACACACACACAGACACGCAGGCAGACAGACAGACAGACAGAGATTCCTTGCTTTTATAGAGAGATTACATTTAAAAGCACTGTCATGAATTCTGTCCTTCTGTTATTGTAATGTTTTTACTGTCTCAAAAACTTAATACGGTTCCTGGACAAGCCTGCACATTTTGACTCATTTAATTATCAGAATGCCTTGAATTCTCAGTCAGACTGTTACGAGTTATATAGTCAATATGAGCAGATTTATTGTGATTTTCACCTTTATTCTGAGCCAAGTTGGCGGCCATGTTTGTGTTGGTGACCTGTGTTGTGTGAGATGATGTCATTCATTGGGCACACAAAATGTAAACCTCAACACCTCAAAAATTATTTGTCTATGTATTGTTAATCATTTGTTTATATGATGTTAAACATTAGTTGAATAAAACAATTTTCAACAAAGATAAATGATGAAATATATTTATATATAATCTGTTGATCATTTGTATAGGTTGAGTGAGTAGTTCACACTCAACAAAATGATTCTAAGTATATAGTGTTGTTTAGTCACATACACTTTATAGATATTAAAGTAAAATAGATAATTTAACATCTAAAGACAGAGATGACTTTTTGAATTGAAACTAATAAGCTGTTGAAATACTCTCCGTAGGTGAACTATCAAAAACTTCTGGTACTGAGGACTTCTTCCTCTACTTTATATATTTCAAAGTGAATTCCTTCATCGTATTTGTAAGCAAGCCCCTGAAACCAACCCACTGTATCTCTACATTCATCCAGCTGTCTATCTTTGCACAATCCATCCCCCAAACACTCATTCATCCGCACTCACCCATAGTTTACTCTCTTCCAACTCTTTCTCACAAATTACCTTTAAATAGTCTGCAAGGTTACCATGAACTATTTGTGTGTCGTATTCCTCAACAGTCCAGGAAGGCTTGGACTTGGTGTCCACCACATCTGTCTGTCTCATGGCCATGTACAGAGGGTTTCTTTTAAGATTGGATTTCAGAGTGACAGGAGTGATGTGTTTCTCCAGGTATCTGTCCACAAATGCCACAGGAGTGCCCTCTGGGGATGGACGAGACCTGTTGTCAGTCTTTCCAATTCCCTCCCTCTGTAGAGACAACGAGACACGCAGTAGATATGAATTCTCACACACTCTTCCACCTTTCAGCTTTCAACACTTTTTATAGACAGATGAGATGCTGCTGATACAATACACAAGGTGCCTCAATCAAAAGTCCTCTGCTTAAAAGGACGATTATAACTGCATTTTATTTGTTTATATGTGGCAGACCCTGCCACCTCTCTAGCTTCAAACAAAACTACAGTGGCTAGTCACCCCCCTTGAACTTTTCCGCATTTTGTCATGTTGCAACCACAAACGAAACTGTATTTTATGGGGATTATGTATGATCGACCAACACAAAGTGACACATAATTATTAAGTGGAAGGAAAATGATACATGGTTTTCAAAATTATTTACTAATAAAAAACAGTCAAGTGTGGCGTGTAAAAGTATTGAGTCAATACTTTGTAGAACCACCTTTTGTTGCAATGACAGCTGCAAGTCTTTTTCTTCCTTGCAAAATAGCTCAAGCTCAGTCAGATTGGATGGCGAATGTCTGAATAGAAATTTTCTAGTCTTGCCAGGGATTCTCAATTGGATTTAGGTCTTGACTTTGACTGGGCCATTCTAACACATGAATATGCTTTGATCTAAACCAGAGGTCTTCAACAGGGGATTCGCAACCCCTAAGGGATCCGTAGAGGTACTACTGGGGAGTCTTGACATTTTTGGTCGATTAGATAATTATTGAAAAACTCCACAAGCACAAGGGAGATACTTGCCACCTCAGAAGCCGCTGGTGAAAATGCAAGTGGCGTAGCAGCACCATAAACAGCAGCGAGGTGGAACTAATTGCGCTTGTAAAGGATGTGGCTCCGCAAGTGATTTGGACGCACTGCATGCTACACAGGGAGTCACTTGTTGCCAAAGACATGAGTGCTGAATTGTCAGATGTCATGGACTCGGTTGTGAAAGTTGTGTCTGTTCTCTAATCTCTGTGCTGCTGAGGGAGATGAACACACTGCGCTACTGTACCATTCCTGAGGTTCGATGGCTTTCACGTGGAACAGAGTTGTCACGTGTGTTGGAATTATGCACATCAACTCAGGCCAGCTTGCATGTATGCTGTGTCCCCCTCGTGGCTTGTGGCAAACTGCAAACAGGACTTCTTATGGCTTTGTTTCTTCCATAAAGGCCCGATTTGTGGAGTGCACGACTAATAGTCATCTAGACAGATTCTCCCACCTGAGCTGTGGATCTCTGCAGCTCCTCCAGAGTTACCATGGGCCTCTTGGCTGCTTCTCTGATCAGTGCTCTCCCTGCCCAGCCTGTCAGTTTAGGTGGACGGCCATGTCTTGGTAGGTTTGCAGTTGTGCCATACTCTTTCCATTTTCAGGTGATGGATTTAACAGTGCTCTGTGAGATGTTCAAAGCTTGGGATATTTTTTCATATCCAAACCCTACTTTAAACTTCTCCACAACTGTATTCCTGACCTGTCTGGTGTGTTCTTTGGGCTTCATGGTGCTGTTTGTTCACTAATGTTCTCTAACAAACTTCTGAGGCCTCCACAGAACAGCTGTATTTACACTGAGGTTAGATTACACACAGGTGGAATCCATTTACTAATTAGGTGACTTCTGAAGGCAGCTGGTTGCACTGGATTTTATTTAGGGGTATCAGAGTTAAGGGGGGTAAATACTTTAACATGCCTCACTTTTCAGTTTTTTATTGTTTATATGTATAATTTCCCCTCCACTCCACAATTATGCGCTACTTGTGTTCATCTATCACATAAAATCCCAATAAAATACATTTATGCTTGTGGTTGCAATATGACAAAATGTGGAAAAGTTCAAGGGGTATGAATACTTTTCAATACCACTGTACATAGTGCGTCTTTACCCAATTTCCAATTACTCAAATAACCAGGGTGTATATAGTGTGGCATGTTGTAGATCTAGTAAAGCCACAGAGGAACAACTTTGAGATTTTGAACCATATACACTTTACTTCACTTAAATTGACTTCATTTTACTTGACTAACAGCTCTGAGGTCAACCTTCTTTCTTTTGTCATTTTTGTGTTCACATAAAGATTGGATCATGGATCAAACATTAGAGTATACTGCTGTTCCCTGGATATGATTAATTCTGACTGATTAACACTGAATAATGCACTATCCTGTTCTCCTGTTTCAAGCCACTATATCCACAGATGTAAGGATGATCTCTAGTAAGATCACTCATGCAGAATAAATGCACTTTATCAATAATGTATTTGGGTTTATGTATAATGTGGACAACATTTAAGGAACTAATTTCAACCCATGTCAAAGTTTAAGTAACACAGACAAACAGAGATGACACATGACTCACACGGAAAAGAGTGGCTGTGACACAGTCCATACCTGGGAGTAGACCCTGTTCTGCCAGTGTCTCTGACTGGATATCACTGCCCCGACCTGAAACATGCCATGTGTGGCTGGCAGCATCCCAACGTCCAGCTGGAGGAACTTCTTCGGGTGGTTGTTGTTGGGCAGAACAGAGATGTCCATTCTGGCTCTGTTGCTCCATCCACACTGACTGCTCCATCCACACTGACTGTTCCATCCACACTGACTTCTTCACCTGCCAGCAACCTGGCTCGATGCACATGCTCACTACAACTTGCCAGTTCTGTAATAATTTATAAGCCTGTATCACTTGCAGGTGTGTGTAACCCAACCTGACCATTAGGAGTGTGACGCCAAGAGCCAGCAGTGAAGTGAGGGATTGATAGGATAGGATAGAGAGAGAGGGGTGGAGGCCTACTGCCTTAAGTTTACCCAAGCTACCTCCATACTGAAGTCATCTGAGTATTGTGTTATGTAATATCTGCCATTGGTGAGATGTAACAAGCACATTTACTCATTCAAAACATATGAACATCTTAAATTATACTTTGTTTGGAGATAAAATTAGCCCCAACTGTAGAGAAGAAGAGCTGAAAGGATTGGCCTAATATTTATCAATTGGGCAAGCAATCAGGAAACTTAGAGATAATTAAATAAATCATTTGTGGCAGTCTGTAGAAAATAGTTTATGATGGTTAAAATGAGCTCCAGCTCAACCTACTACAGTAAGTAAGGAAAATGTTGCCATTCCTAAGTTTAATCCTAAATGTGAAAGCAACAGTAATATTAAGTGAATGATATAATTTTTCTCTTTTAATATTTTAAGTACACTTTCCTGATTATAAGTAGCCAGTATACATTTACTAAAATAACAGCTTCGTGTTGTGTATCCAGTATTTTACAGTGTGTTACTGGTACTTTTACTTAAAGGCTCAGTGTGTAGGATTTAGTGGCATCTAGTGGTGACTGAGTGGTGCAGATTGTATCTAATGAAATATCCCTGGAGAAATACACAGAGCCCCTATGGAGAGTGTTTGGTTTGTCCATTCAGGGCTGCTGTAGAAATTAGGACTGTCACTATTTCAAAAAATCAAGTCCGAACTAATTTGAAATGACACGCAATTTATTCGAATGAATTCCAATAAATCCCTCCCCATCATGCCATCATCAACAAGATAGCAAGATTTATATGCAAGGATATGCTGCCCATTGGTATCGTTTTGGGAGAGGGGTTTCGGGATCTCATGATGGAACTGGAGTCACTACTTCAAACGGTCTGTTGTGCTTATAGACTGTACATTTTGATTTCAAACAGGTCATTACATTTGAATAAGAACTTTTCCCCCCACTTTTGAACAAATTTTCAAATTTCGAATAAAAAGTGACAGCCCTAGTAGAAACATGGTGGTTCAACACGTTGGACTGAAAGGTTAATTCTCAGTAAACAACAACATGATTCTTAGTTTCCTATTCTACAAGGACCCCCAACTAAAAGTGTGTACCCAAAGATTAGCATAATATGACCTCTTTAAATACTTAATTTGTCATACCTGCTGTTTGAATGTTTCTGTTTATTTCCACCATTCAAGAAGTCTCTAGGG
This sequence comes from Diplodus sargus, assembly GCA_903131615.1. Classification (NCBI taxonomy): domain Eukaryota; kingdom Metazoa; phylum Chordata; class Actinopteri; order Spariformes; family Sparidae; genus Diplodus; species Diplodus sargus. The sequence continues at coordinate 467,272 of CAEMYA010000029.1, forward strand.
GTGCTAGGTTATCGGTTAATGTAGGTACCAGCTTTTATTTATTTGTTTGTTTTATTTAATTAATTATTTTTTTAATTTATGGAATTTAATTTAATTCATTTCTCTTATTTTGACAAGAGCAACAGCAACCTGTTCGACTACTGTTCCCTCGCACAAGCACTTAATTTGTGGAAACTTTGCGAGGTGTTTAATTGTCTTGTCAGTGATTGGGATCTGGAAACCATTGCACCAATCTTTTATTGTGGATTTATCTCCCCCTCTGTTTTGTTTATTAATGTATCAGTGGAGGGGTTCTTCTTTGTACATGCACAACTGATTAAGTCGACCATACATAACGATATCTCTGACTACATGCCCACCTTTACTCAATACTGCTTAACCAAATTTCAATACAGCTTGAATAGGTTGGGTGGTTGCTAGGTCACTTTTGTGAGTTGGAATGTTAAATCCCTCAATCATGCTGTGAAGCGTAAAAAAAGGACTCTCACATTTGAATCAAATTATGGGGATTGCTTTCCTCCAAGAAATCCACTGAACTATGTTTGAGCATTCTGGTTTTGAGAGGGGGGGTGGGGGGGTCAGTTTTATCATTCCAACGTTCATTCCAACGTTCATTCCAAGTCTAGAGGAGCTGCAATTCTTAAAAATAAAAATGTCCCATTCATCATGTCAGTGGTTGAGGCAGATTCCACAAGTCGCTGCATTATCACGGTGGGTAGATTAAATAAAACCCTGGCATGTGTTAATGCACCAAATTGGGATGACAACAAATCTTTTACTAGCTTTCTTTCACAATATAGACACACTGTCACTGTCACCCTCTCTGGATCATAGTTCACCCAGAACTTTGGCCCCATTTAAATTAGAGCTGGCAATTCAAATGTTTACTAATGGGATGGCTGAAATCTGCCATTTTTTAGCTTCTAAAAGCAGAAGTCACTCTTTCTATTCATCGGTCCATAAAACATATTCACACATTTTTCTAGACAGTGAATTGCTTGAATATCAAATCAAATCAAATCGTTTTTATTTATATATCCCCAAATCACAATCTCATTGTCTCTATGGGCTTTACAATCTCTACATTGAACAACATCCTCTGTCCTTAGACCCTGAATTCAGGTGAGGGAAAAAAACAGGGGAAAAAAAGATGGAAGAAACATCAGGAAGAGCCACAGAGGAGGGATCCCTCTCCCAGAACAGACTGACTTGCAATAGATTTCGCATGCACAGAAAGAACAAAATCACAGTTACACTGACAGAGTGGTGTGTGGATCCAGGAGGATAGATAGATAGATAGATAGATAGATAGATAGATAGATAGATAGATAGATAGATAGATAGATAGATAGAATTACTTTAATGATCCCAGACTGGGAAATTATTTTGTTACAGCAGTAGTGGGTCCGCAAATAAAACACTTTGTACATACCATAAATAGAATCCAATATATACAGTGTATATATATAGTGCACAGTGTGCTATAAACAATAAACTATAACAATATATACAACAAAACAGTAGAGAGAGCAGAGTTCTCTGTCAGGCAGAGATGAGAGAGTTGTTGTATAAAGTGATGGCTTGTGGCAGGAAAGATTTCCTGTATCTGTTGCTACGACAGCGAAGCTGAAGCAGCCTTCCGGAGAAGGTGCTCCGC
>CAEMYA010000029.1:470361-489515 GCA_903131615.1 Diplodus sargus
TGTTCACAGAACCTGATGTATTCTGTGATGCAGTCGGTCATGCTGTCGAGATCCTCTCCATGTGGCTCAACGAGTGCATCCCAGTCAGTCGACTCAAAGCAGTCCTGTAGTGCATCAGCAGCCTCCTGAGTCCACCTCCTCACACTCCTAGTGTGGACAGGCTGCTGCTGAACAAGAGGGACATACTTAGGGGTCAGCAGAACCAGGTTGTGGTCAGATCTTCCAAGCGGGGGGAGGGCTGTGGGACTGTATGCATCCTTAGCATTTGCATAATAGATCCAGTGTGTTACAGTCTCTGGTGGGGCAGTCAACATACTGGTGAAATGTTGGGAGGGTTTTGTCCAGTGACACATGATTAAAATCCCCAGTGATGACAATAAATGCGTTAGGATGCAGCGTCTGTATCTGGGCAACAGCGGAGTGGATGACGTCACAGACCACCGCTGCATCAGCTGTAGGAGGAACGTACACACCGATGATGATGGCGGATGTGAATTCACGGGGCAAATAATAAGGCCTCATCCCCACAGTCAACAGTTCAATGTCCGGGGTACAGAGACGTTCCTTCACGTGAACATGTCCGGGATTACACCATCTCTCACTCACATACAGTGCAATCCCTCCTCCTTTCTTCTTTCCGCTGCTTGTCATGTCCCTGTCCACCCGAACAGTGCTGAAGCCGGGTACCGCCACGCTGTGGTCCGAGATGTGTGAGTGGAGCCATGTCTCCGTGAAACACAACACACTGCACTCACGATATTCCCTCTGAGACTTTATCAGCGCGGCTGATGACTGAGCCGAAAGTGGTGCCCAAGCCACAGAACCTTCTCTCCACTGTGGTGACCTGGACAGGGCAGGCCACAGAAGACAAGTAGTAATAGACATAGAGATCAGAGTGAAGAGGCATCACATTTTACAGAACTACAGATATAAGGAGATAGTGAAACAGTAGAGAGCACTGATCCGGATCCATTAGTATGTGAGGCAGCAGGAGCCAGGAGAGGTAGATGGTCCCAGGGGCCCGTGGTCCATCAGAAGATAGCCTGAATGAAAAGAGAGGAGGAGGAGAAAACTATAGAGAGTGTGAAAGCGACACGGCTTGCAGCTTGTGGGAACAGAAAACAAAAACGAAAATGTAAATTGTAATACTATACGTTACTCATTGAGATTAAGATCGACGCACTGAAGAAGCTAGCAATCACAGGGAAGAGTAATGTCAAATAAGTTTTGAGTTTAGATTTAAACGCGTCTATAGAGCCAGATTGTGTGATGTCAGCTGGAGGTTATTCCAGAGGAAGGGAGCCCTTCTTAATCCTGGGAACCATCAGGAGCCCTGAGTTTTGAGAGCGTAAAGCGCAAGTTGGAATATATGGTGTAATGAGATCTGACATGTAAGATGGGGCAAAGCTGTCCAGATGATTATTATTAAAAAGGTAGCCTGAAAGTTGGTGGGATCCAAATCTTTCCAGGACCTTATGGAAACAAGGGAAGGCTGGGTACTGGTCTATAATTATTTAGAGATCCTGGGTTGAGGTGTGGTTTCTTAAGTAGAGGCTTAACCACAGCAGATGTAAAACGAGCAGGGACAATCATAGGTCCCAGTGCTGGCCATAGATCCTCAAACAGTTTTGCCAAAAGGGGGTCCAGGACGAAGGCAGTTGGTTTTGAAGATGAGACAATTTTAGACATTATCTCGAGAGATTGAGAAGTGTTTAGACTAGAGCTGAGACTAACTGAGAATCAGCAGAAGGATGTTTTATAATCAACGTTGACGAGGAAGCCAGAGATGAAGAGTTAATTTTGATTCTAATCTCACCAATTTTATTGCAAAAGAAATCTAAGAACTCATTTTCATTAAAGGGTGCACAGCTCATGGTCTATGGTTTTGAAGTAAGTTTAGCCACCATGTTGAAGAAAAGTCTAGAGTTGTGTTTATTATTGTTTATAAGGCCGGAGAAATATGCTGTTCTAGCCATATTAAGAGCACACTTTTCACGCCAAGCAAGATAAAAAAAATATCCAATTTGTCAATCAATCAATCAATCTTTATTTGTATGGTGCTTTTCATACAGAGGAGTAGCTCAAAGTGCCTTACAGAGATTAAAAACAATAACAGAAAAGAGAAACAGCACATAAAATCAAGAGAAGAGAATTAAAAAGACATGTACAGAGAGATACACAAATACATACACACTCAAACACACACTCACATACGCACGCAGACACACAGACTCACACACTCACACCCACACATACACTAGCTGTCACTAGAGAGACATGGCTGGGCAGTGAGACCTGGGGCGTGGAGGAAGCTACCTTTGGGGGGGCCAACCACACTGAGAGTGATCCCAGTCCAAGGCCGCAGGCAGGGGCGCCGCCAGGGGGGGAAAGTTAGGAAGATTCCAAGGGCCTGGCACTGACAGGGGGCCCTTTGAGACATGGGCAACCTATACAAGGGCCCAACTAGATTTTTTTTCATGGGGCTCAAAATCCCTGGCGGCGCCCCTGGCCGCAGGGAGCGCTGCCACAGGGACCACCCCAACCTGCGCAGACAAGTGGCCCCACACCACAGTGCGGAGCCCTCCAGCCCTCGGGCTGAAATGGCCCAAGAGACAGCACCCCCAACGGCCCTACCAGAAACAACTCCCAGTCTGGCAGGCCCCCATGAGGAAACACAGGAGATAAAAACCGACAGTCTAAAACAGTAAAATAAAGCAAAAAGCATAAAGGCTAAAAACACAGAGGACTAAAAACCTAAAAGCATAACGGCTAAAAACACTAGAGACTAAAACATAAAAGCAAAGAGGCTAAAAACGTGAGAGATTAAAACAGTAAAAAGGAATTAAAAGGAATTTAAAAATTAAGTAAAAGCCTGGTTAAAATTCGTGCTATGCTTGTCCCATTTTCCTGCAGGCCTGCTACAGATCTCGGGTTTCATCAGTAAACCAGGGAGTAGATTACTTTGGTGGTCTTTTCTTGGTAGAGACCGGTGCCACAGAATCGAGGAGAGAAACAAGTACTTAGTTAACTTCATTAGTTAATTCTTCCACAAGTTATGTCACAGTCACAAAAGGAGCCATGACCCCCAGGCAGTTTTACACTCTCGCTATGATTGCCAGGCTGATATGATGAGAAGTAAAAACATTTGTGTCACCGGTACAAGGACAGGCTGATGATGCTTCAAAGTGGTGCGACACAGCAGACGAGACAGAATTCAGGGCTGACACATTTAATCCATGATCAAGTCCAGAGTGTTTCCACTGGAAAGAAAAGGTTCATGAACAAGCTGAATGAAGCCAGAAATATCAAGAAGTCTCAGAAAAAGCTCTACTTAGCAGGCCAGAAGGCTTTTTTAAAGTAATATTGAAATCTCCAATAATTAGGATCTTGTCTGAACGAACAAGGTACCTTTTAGTGGTATGCTTTGGCTGCCTATGCAGGTAGGGAAGACTGGATGCAGTAGTGATTTGCTTTGATATTTTATTAAGACTGGGTAAGGTGCTTGCTGGGACATTTCTCCACTGTCAGAGGTGGAGATCAAAATTAATTTTTTGTGATTTTCATTGATTTTTGTCACATTTAGAGGATGACTCAATGAGAGAGTAGTGGGGAAAAGTGACAGTCTCAATGTTATAAACTAAGTTATCAGTCTGGTAACCTGCACCATGTCCCTGACAAGTCACATTAACTAGGCTAGTAGACTCCATACCAGCACTGACTATCACTAGCTGTCTCTCCAGTCAGTCAACCTGCCGAGTGTTACATCCCTAGCGGCTGGCGACGCTAACTTGACATTGTGGGTAATGGAGTCACCTATAACTGGCGTGTGGAGTTTAGCCCCGTCAGCGGGGGCAGAGGAGGCACGCGAGCCAGCAGGACTAACAAATGAGCACGCGAGGACAGAAACGTGATTAGCCCTCTGCCACGCCGCGGCCGAACAGGGACAAACTCTACTAGAACTGCCGTCAAGACTGAGCTAGTGCTAAGGCTAGCAGGCCTGCTATCTGGCCCGGGGCTAACACCATCTGCAGTGGCCGCGTTTCTAACTGAGAGAAGCTGTTCTAGCTCACGGATACATCTTACTAATAGAACTCGCCTATCTGCAACTGCAGAACAGTCAGCACAAGCCACCATAACACCTGTTTATAGAGGCTTTGTTGACTGCGGTGAAAGGCAAAAATCAGTGAGCTAGGCTAAGGTGAGGAAAGCTAACCGGGCAGCTACAGACTCCCCAGTAACAGAAAATCGGTTCGGCAAAATACAATATACGAGTTATATAAGCCTAACGTTAGCTAAGATACAAAACTAGTGGGACTATGAAAGACTCATCTAAACATCAAAACATAAACAGCTGAGAGGGAGAGAGACGCAGTAACACCAGCATCCCATCTCACGGAGGTTCCAGGTGGGCGTAACAGGAAGCGAAGATCAGGAAATCATGTGTGATCTTGCTCCATTGCTAATGACCCTACGTAGCAAACACTGAAGCTACCACCCATTAGCTCTCACTGCTACTCCTTTCTGATTCAGGATTTGTCAAATTCATTTAAACTGAGACAAAAGAATATCTAGCATAATTAAACTCCAGGAAGGACTTTTTCAACATTAGGGAATGAAAGCACATGTCATATAGTATCATATATCATATATACCATATAGTGCCAAACTAAAACAAAACAAAACAAAACAAAACAAATGAATGTCTTAAATTTTTTTTTAGTTTTTACCAAGGATATCCTGAATCGGGATGGATACTGATGGACATTTCAAACTGAATTTAACCTTTTATCCACAACATATATGCTGAAGACCCTTTAAATAAATCAGGACATAACACATGAGCACAGTAAAAAGGCTGGAACAAATTCATGGCTCATGGCAAAAGGCTACAGGTCAATTTCTAATTGGAATTAATAATGAGATGGGAAATAAAAAAATCAGATCCCCAGGTGATCAATCAGTGTTTCCAAGCATTAGTTCACCTGTTAATCCAAACATGTATCCGCCAACTGTTGTAGTCATATAGATGTAGTTATAATGTGTAGTGGTTGAGATTCTGACCCACCATGAGTCCTGGAAAAGTGACAAAGTTAAATTTTTCACTCTAAATTACATAATTCAGTAATCAGCATACAGTAGATGTAGTCTGACTCGCGGGGAGGGATGCTGTTTTTTCCAGGGGGAAGTTCACTGAAGTCTCAATCAGAAGGGCTGACAGTCACAGTGGTTTGTTTTGTTTTGTTTTTTTCAGTACAAATTGTCAGAGACAGTAACAACAAGACAATATTGGAAGGAGACAAAGACATGGTGAGTCAAAGGTTTTTGCTGTAAATCACGTCACATACCCCCGCCAGTCAACTGCAGGAAAACTGCCTGGCTGTGCTGCCAGGGACAGACGCTGTTTTTCGGTGAGAAATGTGACAGACAGGATGACACTTTTCAACAAATTCTTTTCCTCATGCAAGTTGCCAAAGACACAGCTATAGACCTTTAATAGTGTGATTTAAGGTTTCTAAAGATTGAGAGCCCCTGCCACTGCCTCCCAAGGGTGGCACATGACATTCTACAGCGCACATGTAATGTGGGATTCTGTCTGACAAGTTAGGCATTTATAAGTTCCATCCATCCACCATCAATACACAGAGAAATATAGAGACAATGAAACATCACACTCACATTCACACCCATGGGCAATTTAGAGTCAAATTAACCTGCATATCCTCAGACTGTGGGAGGAACCTGGAGCACCTGGAGGAAACACTCTCGCGCGAGGAGAATCCTCTTGCTGTGTATCCATACATCATTCCAGATCAATGTATCGATTCATATCACCACCATTTTTAAGATGGTTGATTTAATTTGAAATTCCCATGACACATCTGTGTGACTGTTTTACCATGTGTAACTCTTTTCTAAACAGTGCTTTCTTTTTTATTAAAAATAATAGATTGTTTAAATGTCTGGAGCCATCATGTCTGGATAAAACAATATTTCTACTGAAGGAATTCAATTTATTCAATTTCATTACTGAAGTAGTGACTTCTACACACAGTTGCCATTGGTTCTTCATATTAAAAACCTCGACAGACAATGAAGTATGGTTAATATATATTTATTTGGCTAAATAATTCAAGGTAAATAAATGAGATGGCAAATTAACCAAATGACAAGATTATTTGGTGAAATTGTGGGTAGGGGGAATGCAGTTAAATATACCAAAAATAATAATAACAATTTAAGCTAACAGAGCCCTAACCAAATTTCTTCTTAAATCAAAGATATGAACTCAGCAACACAAACTCATATGTCATAAGTGGGAATCCGGCAGGATGAAAGAATGGGTAAGCCTACTTGTTTAAACGTTGGTTGGACTCAGTAGGCGGCGTGTGGTCGTCCTCCAGTGGCCTTGGCTGTTGCTCAAGTGCAAGCTGGCAGCTTCGATCCAATACCCAGCGGGTGGCACCGCTCGTGTTTGATGTGGGTACCTGGCAGAGCAGAGCTGGTTCGACCCGGCAAAAGAGTATTTCTTTCGTTGGAAACCGCTCACATGGTTTCTTAAACAGCTGATCGCTGTAACGTCTTTTTTAATGATGATGGTGATGATGGTCTGGATGAGGATGATGATGACGATGATGATCTTGCTTAGAGTTGCCATTCTTAGGCTCTGACTGATATACTAATTTAACTTCTTCGCTAAAATATCACTCACTGTCCAGTTTTAGGCACATGCCCTTCTTCCTCTGGGGGCTATAAACCCAAACCTACTCTCCCACCTCAAAATGATAGCCTCTGGCCCACACGTCATAGTTCCTCTTCTGTCTTGCCCCCGCACCAAGCAGCTGGCCTCTGGCAAACTCGTGTGCAGACTCCAAGCAATCCTTGAGCCTTCTTGCATAGTTGGGACCAAGAGTGTCTACGAGGGCATCGAGGGGTTATCCCACCATCATATCTGCTGGGGTCCGGATCACCCGTCCTAGCATGAGAAGGGCAGGAGTCCTGGACAGCTGACCTGCATGCCATCAGCACAAGGGGGACATGAGTATCCCAGTCCTTCTGGTGTTTAGCTGTCAGTATGGCCAGCTGCTGTGCCAGCGTGTGGTTAAATCTCTCAACTAGTCCATCACTCTGAGGGTGGAGGGGTGTGGTGCGGGTCTTGTGGGAGCCCAGCGTTCTCACACATGGCTGTAAACACACTCGACGACTCAAAGTTCCTGCCCTGGTCAGTGTAAATTACTTCAGGGGCCCCAAATCTGCTGAAAATTCCCTCCACCAGTGTGTCCACTATGATCTCTGCCTCCTGGTAGAACCCCTGTCAGAGGCAGCAGAGTGTCTTGGTGATCCCAAAGTGGCCAGATCCTGGGGCCGTGTACCACCTGGAGCACCATCCCCTCAGCCGGTTCTTTCCAGCCCCTCTGCAGCACCCCATCACACACACAGGTTTTCAAACATTGACCTGAGTCCTTTTGTGGCTCGAGACAACATGGCAACCTCTTCCCATGCTGGTCTGTGTTGCATCGCCACCCATGTGAGCACTGGTCTGATGTCAACATCCTCTTCCTGCTTGAGCTTCCACTCCGCCACATCCACGGCTGCCAGCTCATTGCTGGATGACGCCTGCTCAGGACACACGGCTGCGGTTGTCGTGGCTTTGCCTCCTGAGCTTCCCTTTTCTCACAGTGTTGTCAGCCATCAGTGTAGCAGGGGCAGCAGGACAGTGCGTCAGTGTTTCCATGGCAGGCCCCTGGTCTGTGGATGACAGTGAAGTCATATGCCTGAAGCCCTCAATCCAGCGTGCCAGCTGACCTTCTGGTTCTCTGAAAGACATGAGCCACTGCAAGGCCGAATGGTCAGTCCTGACTACGAAGTGGAGGCCCCCAAGGTAATACTTGAAATGCTGTATGGCACTGACCACAGCAAGCAGCTTCCACCTGGTAACACAGTAGCGACGTTCTGCGTTGTTGAATGTCCTGCTGTGGTACGCCACGACTCTCTCACCCTCTGGTGTCACCTGGGCCAGCAGAGCACCTGAGACAACACTGCTGGCATCTGTGTCGAGGATGAAGGGCAGGGTGGGGTAAGTCCAGTTATACAAATTAGAGGGCCCCTCCAGATGTATTCGCTAAGGGACATTTATGCAAATGTGTGCATTATTAGATAACAACTCATTAAACATACATTTTCAGAAAAATTTTAATGAAAAAAAATTATGTTAATTGTTTCAAACATTTTTGAAGCTTCACAGCAAGAAGGCATTTGAGCATTCTCCTTAGCAACTGAGGTTAAATAACAAAACATAATCGAAAAAGAAAGATCTTGGCTGATCTGTATCTGCTTAAACAAATTAAATAATCAAACTCTCTTTGTTTTCATGACTAAATAAACTGATCTTAAAAGACAACACAGTTTCATACTGTTTTACTTTGTTTATATGTGGCAGACCCTGCCACCTTTCTAGCTTCAAACAGTGTTCTGGGACCTTATTTTCTGTGAGAGCAGCGTGTTTATTCACTTATGGAAAAGTTTGTATTATTACCTCATTATTTTTTGTAAATATTATTCACTGAGGTTGAATTATCTGAGGTTTTTTCTCCAAAACTATGCAGTGCCCCTTTTATGTATTCAATAAGTATTCAACTGGGAAAGTTTAATGGTGATATTAGTTGATATACTTGACATCATTCCCTTGTTGTGTTGTAAAGCAATATATTCACAAATTTCGACTCTGAATACAACTAAAGTATTGTCATAATTTCAATCAAAGGTGTGACTTTGGGTTGACAGGTGTTGTGGACATAGGGGCTCAGATGAATCAACAGTTTTTTACACAGTCTTCAACATTTTAGGCATTATAATGGGCTATTGTACATTTTGGATCAGAAGTTTTTGTAACTTTTTAAACTAATTATGCTTTTAAAAAGGGATGTGGACAAAATCTGACATTTCAAAACGCGGTGGAGACATGTCTCCAGTGTAAATGACACCTATGCCTTGAAAAAAATTCTATTGCAATTTCCTTTTATTAAACTACATTGTCTGTACAATCATTACCCATATGTTTAAAAGTAATGCCCTTATTTCAGTGCAGCCCGCTCCTGTTTATATCAATTAATCAAAGTAAACTAGAAAACTATGAAGACCAGCACTGGAGAAGTGGATTGTGAATTATCTTGTAATTGTATTTTGTAATCTTTTGCTTAACAGAGACTTTTCGATCCACTATTAAAGCTATTGCTGATTAATTTGATGCCAATCGGCTCAAAGATGAATCAGCAATATGCAAAACCCTAATCCTGATGGCGGCGCAAAGGGCAAGGTCATGGGGGCTCAGCACGTTAACAGATTCCCTCCTGATGTCAGCGTGGATGTGCACTACAGATTTACTATATGAAAATATGGTCGTCGTTGGCAAACAGATGGAGGACGCAGCTCAGCCTCCTTGGCGGAGGTTTACGTGCTTCTGTCAGTGCTGCAGGCAGGATGGAGGCAGAGAGAGAGGGGGGAGAAAGGGGAGAGAGGAGAGAGAGAGAAGGGGGAGAGAGAGAAGTGGGGAGAGAGAGGGAGGGGGAGAGAGAGGGAGGGGTTGCGGTTGCGGCCACTCACAGTTGATGAGGATGGTGCAGCGGGGTTGCGCATCGATTCACCAACGATGTAAGTTAACGTTTGGGAGGAGGAGAGAAAAAAATCCGTCCGACCAATAAGGCGGATATTGCAGTTTTACCTTTGGCACATGTCCGATGTCGTCATTGGGAAACCACTATCGCACTGCCTCGTATTGCGTCCGTGACAGAAAATGGATAAGCTCGGGCTGGGATTCCGGACTGATGCGGTAAGACATTGAGTTTCGGGTTAGCAGCACCGTGTTGCCGTGCTCTGTAACGGCGAGCTTATTTAGGAAGGCACAGTGCAGATTATATTAGTCTAACTGGACTTACTGCCACCCTTGATCGTCTCTTTAATTTGGCATCAGTGCGACGGGGTGATGGAGCACGGTAAGGATGGTGCCTCACGTTGTCGGTTCTGTGCACAGATCATATTACATGGTACCATTCGGAGGTTGCAAAGCGTGTGGTTCTGTGAGGATGCATGTTCTGCACAGAGGGCTGCAGGGGCTTATTTGCTCATTACTGTCCTGTGCAGTCATTTCCCTGCTGACTGCCATTGGACTAATGTGTTCCCATCCGCGAACACTGACATCATCCTCATCAGGATTGTGGCTCGCGGCAGCAGCTCCTCCTGCAGCAGCAGCAGCAGCAGCAGGCGGGAGGTAACGTTACTACGCAGTGGATGCTAGCTCAGCGCGTCAATGCGACGTTTGTTCGGACTCGATGCATTTCTCCGCGACCCAAGTTCATTTTATTTCCAACAAGACATGTCCTCAGCACTGCACTGTTGCAGTACTACAGAGGTTGCATGGGCTGTTCTGATTTTGTCATCGGAGGAACAGCAGAATAGCCTAGCCAGATGCTGCACAGTAGTACAGAGGCCACCGTAGATAGATAGATAGATAGATAGATTACAGTTTTGAATATGTGTGTAATAAAATCAATTTTGAACACTATAAAGAATTCTTAGCTGCCCGCATTCGTGGTGATAATTTCCATCTTTGATGACTGTTGTATTATCCGATTCATTAACTAATCATTACCACATACGGTCCTCCAAACTGCTGACATATTGTGAACACATAGGCCAAACAGCCCAAGTGTTCAGTTTTTACTGGTATGAAATATATATTTTTATTAGAAGAGTTCAACTTTGTATTTTTGGTTATATGATTAGTTATCAGACAATTTTCAACCAGTGACATACCAATTTATGAACTAATCAATTCAGCAATGTCTGTATATTATGCATTCATTACAATGAGACCAGTAGAGGAGAGCATTTCAACCTGCAGTACTCAGGTGGCCAAGTATGGGAATGTCTCCGAAGACAGATAGTGATGGAGTGAGCTGCAGCAGAGGCCAGAGCAGACCAAACCCAATGCCTGCAGACATGCCTATCAGTGAGTTAGTCTATTCAGGTTCGAACTTGAATTCTTATTTGTTGTCAATTTTTCTTAAGTTTTTCAAATGTATATCTATATATTTATATCTATATCTATATCTAAATATATGTATATATGTATATGATATAACCTTCATGTATTAATGAGAGCAATGCTCTTTTTTTCAGGAACATCATGATCACAGTCACACAGTTACACATTTATATCTGCAAGCTGCCCAGTATAACCACACTCTGATCCACTGCTGGCCTCTGAGCAAGCTCCACTGAAGTGGTTGGGGTTAAGGCCCTTACTGGTGTTAATGACAGAGGGGCAAGTGCTGCCTTTCACTTTACCTGCCCAGATTGAACTGGCAACCCTCTTCTCTTACCATTGACACTAAAAAATTAAGGGCATTGAAAATAAAAAACATGTTCTTGCTCGCTGACATGACCACTTGTACAATGAGTTCTTTTCACCTCCACTGGTGAAGTGTCCCTGTGTGGCAGGATAAATCCTAGCTAAATGCTAATAGTACCATGAAAACATGCTCACAATGACAATAAGTATTGATATTTAGCAGTTATAACTAATGACAACACCACCCTGAACACACCCAATCCTGTAAAGTCTCAGAAGTTAAGCATGGTCAGGCGTGGTTAGTGCTTTCATGAGAGACTTGCTGGGAAAACTAGTTGCATCAACAGGTGGTCACCAAGCACAGAGTCTGCTTCTGTTCAAGGTTTCTGCCCGTTAAAAAACATTTTTCTCACCACTTTGCCAAGTGCTTGCTCATAGTGAACAAGTTGGCTCTGTAAATACTGTACACTAATTAAAGAGTATGGTCTAGACCTGCTCCAATTGGACAGTGTCACAAGTGACATGAATTGGCGCTACATAAATAAAAATGTAATGTAATTGAAGAATATTTACCTTGTTCCATCTTAGTTTGGAATGTTGCATGTTTACATTTGCTAATATGCAGTAAACACAATGTACAGCTGAGTGTGATGTTTATACTTTGGCCCTAATAATGGCACTTGATGAAAAGTCAGAGGATTACTAAAGTGTTAACAGTTCATCCTGAACATGAATTATGATAACTATGTAGACATTTCAATCTGGGCTAATGTGGTCGAACAACCAGCCAATTGATGGCCCTCAGCGATATTTATTTTCTTCAACTGATAAAGTGAGTGAACAGGTAGAGTTTCTGCAGGTAGGCAGGAATTTGGACAAATGGGTTAGCTTTTTAGAGGCCTGCTACAGCTACAGGCACAAGATCACTGTCAGGAATAAAGAGATGAAGATGTTTTTTAGAAAATAAACATAACACAAAATGCTTCTAAAATTATGTATCAGTCCTAGCTCTAAAGGCAAGGATACTGCTGACATCTCATTATGAGGGACATCTCCACTAGTAGATGGGTGGGTTGTTGTTTTTGATTTGTGGTTTTCAAGTTAAGAATTCTTCTTTTGAGGTTCTGGTTCTTCTTTCTTTAATGATGGTTTTATCTCACTTTGAATTGACCACAATAATTACCTTTCTGTGGATTAAGGTCTGTTAGTGGTTTTCTTGCACCTGTCAGCTCCAAAGCATTCTGGCTGGAATGTAAGGTCCTTTCTCCCTTAAAGCACAATAGCTTTCTCACAAGACTCTCAGATCAGATTTGAATTAGGTTGGTCGGGTCAACTTCATCATTCAGCTTTCCCACAAGGTGTTGCAATAATGATACATACATCTGTGTCTTTCTGGGGCTATTGCTGATCCCCTTTGGCACTTAACTATCCCAAATTGGGATGATGCGTTTTTTGCCTTAGATCTCATTTCCAGTTAAGGACTATATGTTTAAGTGATACCCTTGTTTCTTTAGACTTTGATCTTGATCTGAAAGGAGTCATCTCTCTGCCACATAACGACCTTTTTGCACAACCATCTCCTGTGTCTATTCATTAAAACAGCCTGGTTCCAGGGCCTCTTAGTAAAGTCAAAAATTCACTACATGGCTCTGTATGCACACAGACTTTGCATTCCCCTCTTGCCTTCTCTTGCCTGTGGGTGTCACTGTTCAGGCAGTTGAATCTGAATTTCTAAATTTCAACAGATTTGGCAGCCCTTTTCTTCATATTGAAGCTTCTCCTTCCACTCTCTCCCTATTCAACTTAGACCTTAGTATGACTCGCATACTGATTATTATTTATCATTCTACTCACAGAGCCAACTTTCTGTAGCCTTTTAGGTTGTTGCGGATTGTCCACACCACACAATCAAGTCTGCCTGGCTGCCCAGGTGCAGAGTTTGATGAAACAGGTGAAATGTACCATGTTAAATGTTTTACATTCAGCACAATTCAGCATTTCAGCAAAACACATGTAAGTTAATACTAACAGTTGACCGTGTGAGGATGGTTAGACATATTAAATACATTGGCTGGCATGTGTTCAATGGAACCATTGACATCTTCTGAGGCTGCATCCAAATATCTGGACTTCACTGGTCCTGCAGATTTGCAAGCGTGTTCATGGGAAGTCCATGAGGCTTCCAGAGAGTCTCTTGGGTTACGGACTTCACCAGATTTCCCTGAATGAATGGATGAAACAATTTCTTTATTAATGTTAGTCCCTCACAAACTTGATGTGTTGACAGTAAACACTACACAGTCCGTACGACTGACATCCGCGAGATCTGGGTGCAGCGTCTTCTTCTTGTTCTTCTTGTTCTTCTTCTCCTTCTTCGTGTTTATTGGCAGAGTTACAAACGTTAAAGATGCATATGGCACCCACTATTGGAATGGCTTTACCAAAAATTTTTAATAAATTGCGCTGAAAAATATAAATGATCTTCACAGGTTATTATTGTTTCAACAGTGCAATGGCTTTCTCCAGAGTTAGTTTTAAATGTCCACAGCTTTAAGGAGAAAATTGACCATAAAATCCTCCCAGCCATCACACAGGCTGCACGTTCCCCGCTTGCCTGCCCTGGCCAGTAGGTGCCACTGTTCAAGCAATTTAATCAGAATTTCAATCATGGAAGACGTGGAAGACGGAAGACTGAAAATGATACTGAGATTTGGTAATGGTTTGTTTCAACCAATAACTCTTTTGTATATAGGGATGGAAATTGAAAAGTTTTTATCAATATCAATGCCATTGTCGATTCTGCCTATCAATCCAATTCTTTATCAATTCTCATATCGATTCCTAAGTAGTTAATTGAGTGGCAAAAAAGGAGTTCTACACAGTCTTCTGCACCAAAAGCAACCATTTTATTTCTTCCCTAAATTATGTCTGCACAAGACTGTGAACATGAACATATTCAACTCAAACATACTGAACAACACCTTGACAAGATGTAATGTAGAAAGAAAATATAGTCTAAGTAAATAAGTTCGACCGCCTGCGTATGAGTGCTAGCTTAGCACTCGTACGCTTCCTCCTCTCCATGATGCTGCCTCATGGTTGACGCAAATTGTACCGTGACGCAAAATTCCAGGAAAACTGGAAAACCTCATACTGGCAGGGAAATGAGAGAATCTTTAAGAAGAATCGATAACGTTAGAGGCATACAATTCCCATGGAACTGGTCAGTTGGAACTGGTTCTGAGTTGGAACAGGTTCTCGATTCCCACCCCTATTTGTATACGTTGATGTTCCTCGTGCCTCTGAAAGATAGAGGAGGAGCAGCCTCTGTGGTCCAGCTTCTTCTGCTGGATCTGATTGTTTCTGTTTTCTTGCCTTCAAATCAAATTTGGAATGTTTAAAGAGGGAACATAGTGTAACCTCTGTATTTATATCTCAGTAGAACCTTTGATTTGAACCTTTTTTAGGTTTCTGATCAGGATGCTGTCTGTGTAGATGGGTCTTTGACTCTTCTACCATGCCATTCTCAGTCACTTCTGTAGTTTTTTCAGCAGCTGAGGATTATAGCTGTCTTGACACTGCTGCAGCTGAACCCTGTGCTGGATTTAGTTTCTTCATCTCATCAGTAGCAGTGGAAAATGACAGCAAAAATATCCTCATATTCTTATTTTAGTTATGCCATTTGAAGTTTTTGCAGAAAAATCTACCTTGATTCACATGTTGGTTTCTCAAAAAACAGAATAAGGGCTTATCAGGTTGTTTTGTAAACAGGATACTCAAGAATATGTTACATTGACGGTTGTATTTGACACATGCTATGAAGTGTAAAAAATTTATGAAATTAATGTTTTATTGCAGAAGGGGCCACCTTTTTGTAGAGTAATGGCTGAAACAATCATAGACATTAGATGCTGGGCTGCTCAACCAGAGCTCCTTTAGTGTGTAGAAGGATGAATTTGTATTGAATCTCCCAAATAGACTGGGTATGTGGGAGGTTGAATACAGATTCATATTTTATGTAGCTTCCTCCCTCCACAACCCACACCCACAGAGTAGGGGTGTTTACGTGGGGATGGTGAGATTGTTGCACAGACTGTGTGCACTAACCATCCTCGCATTGGATTGGATAATAGACCACCTATAACCTTAAGTGTACCTTAACAACGTTTATTTGCACCTGATCATTGTCAAATATTAACATTCTGTTTGTTAAACAAAAAAGTGTTTCTTTTGCTTGTGTTAGTGCAAATTTTCCTCCAGTATTTTCTGATAACATGCTACATACATTTTGCCATCAATTTCGACCAAGTTCCCCATGCCTTGGTAGCTAACACATCCCAAAAAAAATCAGCGAGCCACCTCCATGATTCACAATAGGAATGGTGTACTTTTCATCATAGGCCTTATTGACTCCTCGCCAAATGTAGCGTCCTTATTGTGCATCTTGTAACAGCCACACCACTTTTTTTCAGAGAGTCCTGTTTGTCAGCTGAAGTTATAAGTGGGTTTTTCTTTGCATCCCCAACAATTTTCCTGGCAGTTGTGGCTGAAATTTCTTTTGGTCTATCTGACCATGGCTTGGTTTCAACAGAATCCATTATTTTCTACTTCTTAATTAGAGTTAGAACACTGCTGATTGGCATTCTCACTTCCTTGGATATCTTTTATATCCTTTTCCTGTTTTCTAAAGTTCAACTGCCTTCTCCTGCAGATCTGTTGATGATTCTTTTGCTTTCCCATGGCTCGGAATCCAGCAACGTCCGTGCAGCACTGGATGAAACATGCAGGGGTCTGTCAAGAGCCCAGAAACTCACTGACCTTTTATACACACACACTGATTTCAAGCACACAGATCACAGGTGAGGATGAATACCTTTAGTAGGCATTTAAACCTGTGTGTCAACTTGGGTGTGTATGTTATCAGGCCAAAACCTCCAGGGTATGTAAACTTTTGATCAGGGTCATTTGGGTAGTTTCTATTGTCATTGTGATTTGAAAAGAGCAAACACAGTTATTTGATAATAAATGGCTTCACCCAACCACTAACCATGAGTGAAAGAAAAGTTTTTTGCATTATTATTCATATTCTCTGAAAAATGCCCCAAAAATAAAAAATTAGAGCGTGTGATTCTGCAGTAAGAAAATTACAGCAGTTGTCCACTCACCATTCCCGCAGCTGCAGTTCAGCCACTTTAACAGCCAGCTTCAATACAGTTGTCCATCTCCCTCTTCTTATGTCTCATCTTTGGGTCTTTCCTTTTTTCTTTGCAAAGTAGCTCGCCGAAGATGTTTGTTTTCCTCTAATCTCAGCTAGCTTGATTTTTTAGGGTATACCGGTCCGTGACTGCAACAGGTACGTGTCAAGCGCGCCAAGAGGAACAGACGGATATTGTAAAAAGAGAATCCGTTTTTTAAAAAAAAATAACTTTCCGAGTATGATCATCAATATAACGGATATAAAATAACGTATTTATTCTTTCTCTGCGGCCCGGTACCAAATGACCCACGGACCGGTATCGGTCCACGGTCCGGTGGTTGGGCACCACTGCTTTAAGTGACTAATGTATTACACCAGATTGAGTTACATTCATTTAGAATGACACTATTCAAAGTGATTTACAATAAATGCATTCAACCATGTGGATACAACCAAAAAACTGTAAGAATCATGGAACTCCATCAACTTCATTGTCTATACTCAACTGCTTCTAGCACTACATTTAGAACATGAAGACAGATATAGATGTGTCCATTTGTCAGTTGGTTGGTTCGTCTCTCAGCAGGAACACTGAACAACAACTGAACGGAATTCCATGAAACTTGGGAGGAGGATGGTTCTCAGCTCAGAACAGACTCCATTAACTTTTGGTGTGGATAAAGGGGTGGATTGGAAGGGTCATTTGATCCTGATCCAAGATCTTGTTGAATTATAGAAAAGCAGTTATGGGTAGTTTAAAATGTACAGTGATCCAGGGCTATCAAGTTTGCTATTGGATAAGGCTTAACTGAATTCAAGGGGATTGTTGAGTCTTGATAGGTACTCTAATTAGTGCCAGGTGAGTTTTTCATTTATTTTACAGACCAAAGTATGGTCTGAATAGATAGGGCTCCAGCCTGAGATGTAAGATGTGTAGAGTTTCTGCTGTTCTGATGTCCATTGGGAGCTTGTCAAACATTGCTGAACATAGTAGAGATGCTGACGTGTATGGGTTGACAATGTCCTGGATGTGGGGTAGGCATAAGCCATTTGCAGCCTTGTAGGCAAGTAGCAGCAGTGTCTTGAATCAGATTCCAATAGGCAGTGCTGCTGCATTCTTGTTGTGCTGCAGAGGTCGGTCAGCTGAAATAGCATTGGCGCAACACAATTGAAGATGTAGATGCAGCAGAATATAAGGCCATCCAGCTTTTTGGGGCTCTTGAACTACAGGGGTAGATGTACCCCCTTAGTGGCTGCTACATCATAGGTATTAAAGAGACTCATGATGAAATACTGCAAATGGATGTTGGAAATGGAGCAGGAAACAGGTTTTACAGAGCGGAAGAGTGAGCTAGCATGCTCACATGTAATGGCATACTTCAGTCAAGAGGCTGAGGCAGAGGATGGAAGAGGTGCTGCAGTGGAATTAGGAGCAATTATGAACCAAAAGCAAACAGATGGGACACACCAGCCTCTGTGTTCACTGATGTATAGTGTTGCTCTGCTGAGATGGAACGAGAAAAACTTGATTTTGTCTTGACATGTTAGAAAAATGAATAGGTGTTCCTGTACATGGTTCTCATGGTTCTCATGGTTGCAGAGGCAATACATAGAAGGAGTGTTTTAAAGCTATGAAGAGCAAAAGACTATCAATACATGGTGTCTGAGATATTCCTTGTAACAGAGTGCACAAACAGCAGGACACAGTCTGAGTCAGACGCTCTCCTAGCTGGTCTTGGAACAATAATTGATAAAATATTACATTATTTATATTACAGTTTGACTTAGCATTTTTATTTGAACTGGTGCAGCTTTTTGCAGCACTTGTTTAGCAGCCCAGTGAAATTAACAGACCAACTGCATACGATGTAAATCATCTCACAGCCAAAATTTGCAGATTTGGACCAGCAGGGCAACTCGAGTGAGTTAAAGAATAGACACATTTCCACCTTTTGAAGAAATTCTGAACGCGAGCCAGTGAAGTTATTTCACATGGTGTGGTCTAAAAAACAGAGCAATGGATAATAAAACCAGAGCTTTCAATCAGGAATTAACTCTCTCACATTCATTTTGCCAATCAGCGGTTCAAAACCAGTCTGTCTCATATTTTAAAGTAAACTGAATTTTAGGTAAAGCTGAGCTCATTTCTCTCGCTGAACAGGACAAAGCTATTAAGATGTCTTGAGATTGTTTATTTTTAAGTTGGTTGAGTGTTGAGATGTAAAGTGGAGTTAAAACTGAAGAAAAAACGAAAATCAAAGTATTCTAACTACATCTTACTTAAAATCCTTTCAGTTCAATGGGAATCTGACAATATTGTTGAAATGAAGAATTATGGCCCATGTCCACAAAGCGTTTTTCTGGGGAAGAAAGGGCTGGCTGTGTGCTCGGGAGCGCTAGGATGAAGCGCTTGCACACAGACAGAAAAAACTCAGTACGTTGGTTTTGATTGACAACTGCTAACGCCATGGTAACAGAGGACCGACCACACAGCTGATAAGGGTTGGCCCAATTGGAAAATGATAATGTCTACAGTGAAACATTGTGATGGAAGATGACATGGTTGTTTATGAATTTGAGACAGTGTGTCCCCTCAGTGTTGGCCTAAGG
>CAEMYA010000029.1:489559-544112 GCA_903131615.1 Diplodus sargus
GATTTTACTGCATATCTTGGCCTCACCTCACTGAGCTGGTTTAGGAGCCTCTTAAATCTAGATGTTACAGTGGTCAGGAATTAGAAGTCTGTTGCTGTCAGCCATCAGCAATGGATGATGGCATTGTCCATCAGCCCAACCCTACAGCTAATAACAAGCTTACAACGTGTAGGATGATGACCTTTTACAAACTATGTTATTGGTGGCTGCGCAGCCTCCAATGACCATGCTGGGGAGTACCATTTTACATGGAGAATACGCTGAGTCAATCATCATCATTTGAGGACCACTTCTAAATCCTCTTACTTGCCCCCTTCCTCTTAATCTAAAGTGAACAAATTGACACAGAACTGCACATGAACGTTTAATATACAGCAGCCATACATGCGGCAAAGACTTTGATTAATGTTATGTTTTTCAACGTAGACTGAGTAGACTAACAATACATCAGAGATATTTTTTTCATAAAGTAATTTTTACCTCCAACGAAGTACCTTCCGAACATTACTCTGACCATAGGGTTAGAAAATGGGGGCTAACATTAAATCTTTGTGGTCCAGGGGCAGTGTTAAATGTTGCAACAGCATATTTTTCCAGAGGCTGACTGAGTGTAGCATTCAAGTCGTATATAGTCTCATTTGAAATATGAATATAGATGACTATGTTGTACCTGTCAAGCTTTAGCCCAGAAAAGTTAATTACCATTTTGACTGAATCTACTACTACTTTAAAACGAATGATTTATGAGGCACATTAACATCATTTTCAGCTAGGGGCATGATGGTTGGTGTGCACACATATACACCCCTGTAATTACCTAAATGAATGTAGCATATTATATGATTAAAAAAAGGAAAGAAATAAAGATAACTAATAGTACAAACAAAATATACAAACTAATACTCTACTGGCCCTTTTGGAGGGACCTGAGTTAGAGAACTTCATATCATCTGCATTCTTGAAAGGTCGTAGTGTTTGACAGTCAACTAGCAGGGGTTTTTTGCAGTGCCTTGCATCACAGAACATGAACAAAGCATAGCTCACTGACTGAATGATAATGGAGCTTGCAACCCATTCTCAGCTCTTTGCTGAGTATCACTGCCCTTCTTTTGGACAAAGTGTGTAAATACTTACTTGTATGAGCAGGAGAGTAGGAGAATGACATTAACCTAATTTTTGCAAGGATCAACATAGTGGAAGACATGGTCTTTCATTTCCCTTCTCTGACCTTGCTGTTAAGTGTTCTACATCATCCTTATACACCGTGCTGCGTGTAGCGTTCTATGATCTTAATACACCTTAATGGAAGTATTAGATCATCTTGATACCTCCTTACTGGCTGTACTAAGTTATCAACAACTTCCTTTACTGCATGCATTACACTTTGTGATATCCTATACTGCAAGTATACTTTGTGTGCTTATTAATAGTTGCTGCACTCAGCCAGAATTTTGATTTAAAATATAAAATGAACAAACATCATCATCATGTAGTATGAACATTTAATCAGTCCATCAATCAATCGATCAAACTTTATTTGTATTGCCCCAATTCACATTAAAAGTCTTCTCATTACACTCTCCAAATTGAGTAGGTCTAGACCACACTCCTTGATTCATTTCTTTATGAGTAAGCAGTTGGGGACAATGGCAAGAAAAAACTGACCTTACCAGGCAGAAACCGAAACCAGACTCAATGGTGGGCGGTCATCTGCCTCGACTGGGTGGGTTGACAGAGAGAGAAGGCGGAGAGGGGGAGACGGAGAGAACGACGGAGAGAGAGCGAGGGAGAGAGAGAGGGAAGGGGGTAAGGGAGGGAGGGAAGAGTACTGACATTATGTCAAAGATGTCTGTATGCTGTATTTTGTGTGTTGCATAGAGTCTATTGAAGCTAGCATGATAACCAGCTGGCCCCTTCCCATCCTGTCTTGTCATACCACTTTATACCTCAAGGAGCAATAGTCTGATAGCCCTGTATTTTCAGTTGATAGATGCAGGCTAGCGCTAAGCAAAAAAACAAATAAACCTAATAAACTCACCAAATGTCAAGAAAGGACCTTTTTTTGTAACCATTTTATGGATTAAACTGAAAAATAGATCCATAAACCTTTCTTGATTCAAGTTTCTCTCTTTTACCAAACTAGGATGAAGTTAATTATACTATGAAATGTAGAAGTAGTAGAGCAGTAAGCAGCTACACTGCCCCCTATAGTTCTGGAGCTACCTTGAGGCGAGATTTAAAAGAGATCACTGACTCTGCAAGTCCAAGTTCCTCAGGCAGGGAGTTCCAAAGTAGTGGAGCTAACGGTAAATGCCTGATTTCCTTTTGTAGTGAGTCGGGCTGAGGAGGCAGTTGTCTTGTTGAGGATTGAAGGCAGTGGCTCAGCTCATAAGGCACAAGTAAATCTATGTAGGCAGGAGCAAGTCTATGTTGACCAGGTAGCCAATTAAGCATTGCAAGGGTTGGAGTAACATGGTCATATCTCTGGAATCTGGTGTTCTGTGCAATGGTGCAGTGATGCAGTGCACCAAGAGCTCAGATCCATAGAGTAGCCCCATACCCACAAAAGGCCATATAAACAGTGCTCAATGACCAGAAGACACTGCTACATCTACTGGAGAAATGACATCCGTCCATTAGACTATCCCTTGAACTAGGCACCAGTTTGAAATATTCACCAGCCCTGTTACTGATAGGAGGAATGACCCAAGTTAAGTGACCTTATATGACCCTAATCGTAGTATCAGCACTAGATTTTGCCCATAGGCCATTTGTGGGTGATGTGACAGAGAGTGATGGCAGGGTAAAACTCCCTGTATGCAGACATTTGTGGCTGCAAGGTTTGAGTCTATTGCAGGTCATCCTTTGATAAAATTATATTTTATGCTTTGGTACCCAAGAATTGTTAATGTGTTTTTCTCTCCTTATTTACGAGTTTATTGTATTGTCACTACATATCCTCTCCGGGCATGCAATGTATTTTTATTTGCAAGATACATTTGTAGATCTATGGATTTGTAAGTTTATGGGTATTTTTAAGTGGATTTATGGTTTTCCATCTGAAGAGAAGATTACTGAAAACTGTAACTGATTCCAGGAGTGTGTGTGTTATGTTTCTGTCTTGCAATTTCAGTGAATCATCATTCTGAGAAGAGATGCTTTTGCTTTGGATCTCTGAAAAAAAGCTGACACTTAGACCTTGCGTGTGAGTGAAGTGAAAGTAGAGTGTCTATTATGAGTTACTATCTGCCGGCACAAAAGCTTTTTATAATAAAAATCAATGTTAAGACATTTAGAAACACCATTCCTGAAAAAATAAAATAGTCAATGCAGATTAAATATAAATCTCCCAAAAACAGTACAGGCCTACCATATTTTGTTGTTGTTGTTGTTGTTGTTGTTATTTAAATGTTTAAACCTGCAGTCTGTCTAATGGGAGTGCTCAATTTATTACTTAATATCAAGATAGACAAGGGAATGACAAGAACCATGAGGCAGGAGAATAATTACACTTTATATTTATGAATAGTGACAGACAACAGACAGATGGTGAGTTATGTTACAGTAGGTGTCCCTAAGTTTATGGTGAACTGTCCCTTTGGTCTCCATCAAAATAGAAAATCTTCATGAAGATTCAGATTATTTGGTGTTTTCTTATTTAATAACTTTAATCAGACTAGCCATTATGTACAGATGCAGAGGGTGAGATCTCCAGTTCATTTTGAATGGGAATAACTCTACACAACTTTCATTCAACTACAGCAAAGCCAGTAAATGAATGATGAATGATGTAGTGCTATATGTGTCAGACAGCAGTCACAGTGGAACACAGAGGGCCAAAATGTACTTAACCTTTTACTGCTCATTTAAAAAGCTACTTTTAGGTTGAACAGAAAACATAAGCCAGTTTCTTCGAAATCTTGTTCCAACCTCGTTCGTCTCAGATAACCTGCTGATATTCTGTTAACTATTTGAGATAATTGTACAATTTCTCAGTAGGTCTTTGGCTTTATTCTTATGCATCGACTATGAAATATAATATCGTTAAAGCTTGTCACTTAAGCACCGTTCACATTTGAACTCAATATTGAGAGAATCAGATCAGGACTGAACAAGAGGAGGTTGTCCATGTCAGACATGTTCACACGTGGTGGTAGTACTCCATATGGTTTGGGCAAGGAGTGGAACTAGAAAAGAGGCTACAGAGTAGGGCTGGGCATTATGGCCAAAAGTGTTATCACGATATGATTTTTTATATTGATCGGGGTCGATAATTATCACGATATATATTTAACAATAATAATAATGTTGAATTTACAGTTTTAACAGTATTCTCCTTAGGACAGAACACAGAACAAACTAGAAGGTTAATTATGGTTTATAAAATACAATTATTTATTGTCAGATGCTAGATGACAAACATTCACCAGAACCAACCAATCAAATGGCATTATGTTAAACACTAAATAAATAACATAGTATAACAAATTGCTTGTTTCAAATATGTCTCAAACCTTTTAGAGGTAGTATGCTGAACTGAACATTGATAAAAGAATATAATAAAAAGTTAAATGTTGAGGATGATTATGCTATATTCTGTGAATACTGCACATTCTTGAGCTTGCAGGTAGTTGTTCAGTTCAGCTTCATCTGCCTCCTGTTCTGTAAGACCTGATGTGGTTCGGACCACAGATCATCTCTGAGCTGCTGCTCCACCTTTACCCTTCAATCTGAGGGACTGATGTTTGGCAGAGTGTACTTAGCCTATTGAAGCCCTGTTTTTAAACTCTGCTTATAGGCATTATATCTTTAACGGTACAGTACGCAATTGCGCTGGTTATGTCTTTGTATTGCTTTGGTTTCTGCTCATATGGGGTAATGGCAGAAGAAGCAGCGGCAATTTTTGGTTGTCGAAGTCAAGTCTGACTAGTGGAAGCAGTGGGCCTGGTCTGTTGGCTACTTGCGGAGAGGCTGACACTACCATGATAGCGCAAACTCATGCTTTCGGACTTCTGTTTGGGACGGTATCTGTTGAGATGATGGAAGAGGTTAGTGGTCGGCGATACATCTTGCAACCAGGGTTCTAAATTAACTTTTTTGATTACCAGCCAATTTCCAGAATTTCCACTAGCCAAATTTTTTCCAGTGAAAAACATGACGAAATTTTCGTGATTAAACACAAGCCATTCACGACCCGTCAGCCATTTGGCATTGAACTTTCTTTTTTTCATTTCATACGCATTGTTGTTGATATTCTCAATCTCATCCCCTGCCTC
This sequence comes from Diplodus sargus, assembly GCA_903131615.1. Lineage (NCBI taxonomy): Eukaryota > Metazoa > Chordata > Actinopteri > Spariformes > Sparidae > Diplodus > Diplodus sargus. The sequence continues at coordinate 494,836 of CAEMYA010000029.1, forward strand.
CTTCTTCTTCTCTAGGGCCCTATAAAATCTGTTTTATCTTTTCCCAAATTCTGTTTTATTTTTTCCCAAATTCCTTTTTTTCCGTTTACATTTTTGGGAATTTCGTTTTTTCCTTTATAATTTTTAGGAATCCCGATTTTTTTTACCTTTTACTCTTATTATACTACCAAAAACAGTGTGTTTTTTATGTAAATGACTAAAATGTACACAAAATAAATAGAAATGACCTTAAATTAATTGAGGTGACAAACATATTTCCTCAATACTGTACCGTACAGTACAGTAAAGTGCATCAAAAACATTTTGACTTCATCGTGTCTTCATTCAGTAATACATTTTATGTTTTTATGGGTTTCATTTGGGTTTCATTGAATAAAAACATGGTCCGCAGGTCCAGTAGGTGTTTGCATACCAATATTGTTCTGAAAATTTAAGTTGTAAATATTAAAAAAATTAGCAAAGATGACCAACAAAATGAGAAATTATACTCGTAACGATATGTCAACTTAGCATACTAACCAGCTAGTAGTGAAAACACCAGCCCTCCCGCTGTCCTCTGAGCTCCCAGCCCAGGCAGAGTCTGCTAAGAGGGCTGTGGCTAACGGGGCAAACTAGCTAACAGCAGCTACTATTAGCAGTCACTCTGATATTACATGCCGATAATATGAATCGGACAGGTGGCTAACTCTCACGCATTACACCTTTAATTATGATTTCTCAGGTCTGCTTCTTTGCAAAACAACAGTTCACCTGAGTCGTTCGGAAACTGCTCAGCTCTGTAACTTACTGAGGGGTTAATGTCGAGTTTGAAAACAGGATTTCTGAAAACAGCATTTCAGTGTCCAACCAACAACCGCCGCATTTACTTTAAATTTAGGCTACTTTTTAGCTAGCTCCCTCCCTTCTTTTGAGTTTCTGCTCCGTTCATTCATTCTTTTTCTTCTTGTTCTTCTTTGTGTTTTCTGTTTCCATGGTTTCTCGCGCTGGTTGGTTGCGCTGCCTGCGCGCAGCCAATGGGCGTCTTATACGTCATTACGTGGCATCAAGACAGTGTTCATGGGAAATGTAGTCAGTACTGCCCAGGGAGCGAGAACAGTAGAGCGGCTCTGACTGACATGATTGCCTCATGCATCACCGGCCAAACTGGCTAAGTTTTTATTAACGCCCGTCAAAATGATTTTAACCCGCATTTGGCGGGTTGGCGGGTGCTTATTTCAGAACCCTGCTTGCAACTAATGTTGGTCTGTCCTTTGTCAGACTTCAGGTAGTCGAACTATTTCCAAATAAGCTAAGTGCTATGACCTTTCTTTGGTTCAATTTCTTTGTCTTTGTCATTTTCTAGGTTTCGCTAGTCGGACCGCTCAGTTTCTTGTATCGGCTACACAGTCATTCTGAGTTGTTGTGTGTGGGAGGGGCCAGAAACATGCATCCACCACATGCATCTGTTTCTCTGCTGTGTGATTGACTGTTGGTGTAGTGTTTTCTAGGTAGAGAAAAATGAACAAAACTTTTTTTTTATCGAAAATAAAGGTAATAAATGTATCATTGTTATCATGGAAAGTTGTATCATGAAAATGATAAAGTTCGTTTTATCGCCCAGCACTACTACAGAGCGACAGCTCTGTTTTTGCTTTACTGTCAATACTACATGCGGTCGGATGTATCCACAATTGAAACAAAAAAGTGGAGAGTAATGTACGGGGAAGCAGAGAAGAGTACATAGCAGCTACACTCGTGCGTAAAAATCCTACCGTAAAAACAATGCTGCAGCATTCTGGATAAAGAAACTGAGCCAGGAAATAAACTGGGCATATGTTTTGCAGTACTTTGATGATGAGTTGTTTAAACACCATTTTTAAATGTCCCAGTGCATGTTTGAGTATTTATTTCGACTGATTATGCGACACGCCCACTCACTGGTTGTGAATTCCCCCGGTCAATTGTCTGCTCTGTTCAAACATATGGCTCACCCAGATATAGGACTAGAGAGCTGGCAGGGTAAAGTCGGAGGCAAATAATGTGGACATTTGTATTCACACATACAGCTCCTCCAGGTACTATCTGGATAAATCCAGAGTTACAATACATGTGTGAAGGGGGTTTTAGTAAAGGCTGGTCAGTTTAAAATTACTAAAAATACAGCTAATGGAGTGAATTCTTGCATGTGTCCCGTAAAAACAGGCAGCAGCCAATAGTGTGAAATGTAGGTCACGCTTCCCCCCACCCCCCAACCACCAAGTCGCTGATACTACCTCTCTCAGAACTGGCAGCTTCAAGTGAACATGACCGCACCGGAGACACAACACAGTCTTGGTACTAAATACAGTACCAAGGTAGTTATCTCGCCAGGTTTGGCTCATGCCATCACAGGGCTGAGTCAGCAAATGGGACCCTGTACCATGCTAACCAGACAGCGGCAGCTAATGTTCCATTTAACGGCAAGAAAGCTACTAGTATCTGTCAACCAGGTAGCTCTAAAAAATAAACTCCACAATCTAACTGGCCTCTGTCGTCGTTCTTGGAGCCCAGTCTGGAGGGGTAAATTGAGAAGTTTGTGGTTATCGGTACATTTGTAGTTTATTTAGCAAGAATTAAAGCTATCTGCCCAGAGTTGCTCCAGGCAGAGCAGCAAAAGGAAAACCAGCAAATATTTCCACATTTTTAAAACATTTTGCAGGGAGTTACAGACTTTAAAATACCATTTAAAAAACCTACTACTTGTTTTGCCACAGTTGGGCCAGATACTGGCATATAGGTGAGATATGGAGCAAGATGTGAACGAAATACCTAAACGTTGATTTTGACCTAATGGGAACTTGCATTTATAGACAAGGGGTCCCTTAAGGGAAACAGGTTCGGAACATCTTTATAGAGTGACAGACTCCATGAAGGGAAGTGGTTAGGGTTGATGGATGATGGTACAAAATATAATGCTCAAAGCAGACCAACCCCTTGACCATTTCCTTTATTGTCACAGTGACAACGTGGGCACAAAGTACTGGCCAGGCCATGCGGAAAAGTTCACAGTATGAATATAAAGAATATATTAGATAGATAGTTATGCCAAAATTAAGTATGTTCACGTAACACTGATGTACATGTAGTGCCTATTTAGGGCAAGATAAAAGTCAGTTTCAGTGAGGGTCCACGACCTTGTTGATGAGGCCAGCTGCAATCTTTTGGTGTGTGGTTTTGGTCCTGATGGACCACAGCCTCCACATGGAGAGTCTCAAAGAGATTATGTGATTGACAACAAGCCTCCTGCACATGCAGCTCACCTTATGTTGTGAAAACGGAACCCAAGTGAAAAATTCATAAAATGTGACACTTCTGAAGAAGAAAGTCCACAGAGCAGACACATAAGAGAGAAGGAGAAAGACACAGGGTGGGGCATATCAGCTGTTGGCAGTAAAGACACCAGAGGTAGAGAGAGGTGAGCAGAAAATTAAGTATAGAAATAAAATGGAGAAACATCTGGATTTAGTCTTTCGTGAGTCATGTTTCCAGATTCAAACCCAACGTTAATAGGGTTGATAACGTTAATCAGGGAAAAGAGTTGTTACCTCAATGAGAAGCTGGTGATTTGCAGTCTGTCACTTGTAGCTCTTCATCCAACAGCTCGTTCTTGTTCCATTACTCCCACAGACTGTCTAAAACTACTTCCCGACATATTGTATTTCAAACTAATCCCCTGTCAACAAATGCCAAAATTTACCATTATTCTACTCTGTAGATACATTTTTGATGAACGATAGTGGTATATGCTAAAACTCACAGAGTTTACTGCTACTCAATCTGTGCTCTGAATAAGGTCTGCCCATCGAGTGCATCAACAGCTTGATCCAAATGTTGTGGTAGCAACAGGTCTCTGTAAAGATGTGGGCACAACAGTATAATAGTCTTTAAAACCAGGAAAATACAACTTTTATGCCATATTGTTATATATCAATATCCAAAATCTAAGACGATTTAAAATCTTATTTCACGATCATGGTAAAATAACAATATATTGCCCTGGCCTAGGGTTAATGTTCTTACAATACAGACATTTACAAAGCATTTCTATTTTATGTTCTACCACAGTTATGGAAAGCACAATGGCTAATGTCATTCTATTTTTTATTTTGAAAAATTAGGATGTGGAAAAAATGGGACATGAGTGCATTAGATTGAATATTCTTGAAAATAATGAGTAGCTTTGAGAGTTTGGAGGCCAGGGTTTTAAATTGGATATATTTCCCACACTCTGTAAACACTACATGTGGCCTGACAGTGTTTACAGGATGGTGAATTGGAGCAAGACTTGCAGGTTTTTGTGCTCATTAAATTTGAACATGACCTTCAGGTAACTGTTCTGCACTCTGACAGTTGCATTCTGAATAAAAATGTATTTATAAATACACTTGGCTGCAGTCCCCAATAGATTTCAGGAAGACATCAGCCATGTCAACACCATAATCATCCTCCATCTGTTCCAGTCTGACCGTCTGCTCGACCAGTTGCTCAATCTGGGTCAGCGCCTTCTCCTGCATTGGTCTCATACAGGTTGCCGCAGCTTGTACTTTTTTATTATTATGTAAGCAGTCTTGTGATTCCTCCATCTTTCTTATTCTACCCTTTGCATTTTCTGCATTGTTTTACAAACATTTTACACAGTACATGTAAAATGTAAACCGCTGTGGTTTTAGTGAACATCTTCAAGTGTCTTTAGATATCAGAAATATAAAGTATCTCCTTGTGGCTAATCATAGACAAATCCCACCCCAGTTGTAGTATTAAAAAGCTTGAGACATGTTTGTCTGATGTCAGCAAAGACAAAAAACAATGTAAAATTTGGAAATTCTGCCCTTTGTAACCCAGGCTGTACACACCCAAGCTCTGCCTCGGTCTGGCAAGAGGCATTTCAAACAGAGCAGAATTAATAGCTGCTTGCCTTCCTAACTATGGTATCTGCATCTGCAAGAAAATGGGACTGAATTTTCCCTAGTCTGACTTAAGTATGTAGAAAAAAATTAGCCCATACAGGAATATTAATGTAGGGTCAGGGTCTCGAGTGTAACTTTAAGAGATTCCCCAGCAACATCTTTTCACCATCTTGTTAAATTCATTTTTTTTTCAGTGTAAATGAGCAGGGCACATAGGCACATATGAGTTTAACAGTAAACAGGTGTCACATTGTGACATTTGTCACACATGCATGCGCGTGATACAACCAAAATGGGGCCCATATAGTGCTATGACTAGTAGAAGAACTCCACAGGCTACCATGATGTTTGCATGTGGGCCTGCAAAGCCCATTAGTACATTGATATTGGGCTACACAAGTGAAGCTGACTTGATTGGTTGCAGTATTGAGTTACAAAGATGCCACAATTTAAACTGGATACTACATCCACTGTTGCTTTTTTTTTGTGTGTGTGTTAGAATAACCAATGCTGGATGCCATCAAACAGATTTAGACTCGTGTATTTATATTTGGCCATACTTTTGATGCCACTGTCATCACTAAAGACAGCATGAAGACATGATTTATCAGAGGAACTTATTTTAGCCTTCAAAAGAGTTTCTTTTTGGGGAGAAAGACATTACAAAATATGAGATGGATCTCAGAATAGTTTGTTTCATTCTTTTAAAAAACTTTAATAACCCCTGGAGTATGCATCGTTTTTGGAAGTTAACACGCCATGAAGCTGTGAATGCTTTAAGTTTATGTCAGTTTTGAATGATAACAGACCACATTTGCATGGATCTCCCATTTTCCCCTACTGTTGTTCAGTTTAGGTTGGATATGGGGGGGATGGCCTGTTTGTTCAGATAAAACAGATCACACTCACTGAGTATGGGCTGTGCCACAGATAAATACACAATATTATGTGGAAATTTGTTACCCCTTCACAGCCTGAATTAGAACACCAGAATGAATACCAATGAATTACCAACAGAAAATCCTTGGACTAAATTTGCAAACTCTCTTCAACACAACCACATCTTCCAAGTTGAATATGCTGCACAAATCATGAACAGATTCTAAACTTTGTTCAGGACACCTGCCAAACTATAGTCTAGAGACTAACTTGCTTGTTATTAATCTATGCTACATCATTTTTCTTCTCCATGCATAGTTGGTGGAACAAATTTGTATTGTCTTGATAAATGTCACTGATTGAAATTCTTTGTTTACCTTTCCAGGCAACATCAACATTAAAGCAACTTGATGGAGATAACTAGAGCAGTCCCTTTAAGATGACACGCACAGACCCGCCTGACATACTGTTATCAACTGTGCATCAAGATATAAAAGTGGTCCCCATTTCTTCACACTACAAGTCCTTGCAACCCTCCAAACAATGTGATTCTATAAATTACAGCATACTGGAGGACAGTAAGAGCAAAATAAATAAGAGGCACTGCCGTACCATTGACTATAAGTCACTGGAGTACCCCAAATCACACAAATACTCAATGGAGTCTCCATACAGGAAGGCTGACAGGCATGCAGCTAACCCAGATGTTTCCTGGAATGCCTTGGGCCGCCAGCAGAGATATCGCTTTTCAGCCCCGGACATTTTCAGCCATAGGTTAACCCCTCAACCAATGGCTGCAGATATGACCAGTGAAGTAGTTGTCCCTGAACAGAAAAGACGGACAAGGTCAAAAAGTGCCCCTCGAGTCCAGACCAGTCTCACCCCTGTGTCTTTTGAAGGGTCCTCATCATCAGGAAGGAAGGGCAGAGAGTCGCAAAGGGCTCCAAGAGACTCTCGCTGGAGGCCAGAAGTATCACCGCGTAGGGAATCCTCCTATGCAGCAACAAGGGCTCATATGCATGAAGTCCATCCGATTAAGTTGCAGCCTCAAATGGGTGACAGTGGTAAATATTCACCTCACTATGGTGCTGATAATTCTGAGGATGGGGGGCTCGATAAACCAGCACTCAGTCCTCATGTTAGGTGTCGGGTGGATATCAAACCTGATGATGGAGCATTACATAATTCAGGAAGGAAACAGGCTACGCCGCAAATGGACATACCCTGGCAGAGGCACCACAGTGGGGGAAGTAGGAGTCTGACTGTGCCACGTCATTTTTCCTACTCTAGAACACCAACTCCCACTGATTCATTAGGTACAGAGAGCAGGCAAGCTTATCAATATTCCCGCAGCATGCCAAATAGCTACATGCAACCCATGGAGATTCCCTTGCAAAGAATGCCTTCATCAGGTGATTACTATGAAAGAGAACGCAGGACTCATTCCAGTCCTAATGTGCCAACCAAATTTTTTTATGCGGATGACCCAGGGAGATATGTTACTACTGCCCCTCCTCAACCAAGTTCTTACTTTCATGATGAACGTTATACACCAGGACAGACATATACTCCAAAAGTGCAATATGTGCAAGATCCAAGGACTCGAAGGGTACACGCAGTAGCTACAAGACCTTATTATCCTGAGATGGAGACCTATCCATACTCAGTGCAGTCAGGGTATCCCAAACCTTATGCCGCAACTGAACCAGGGCCATACATCATACAGACCCCTCCAACAAGAATATTTTATGGGGATGATCCAAGATCATATCAAATACAGACTGCTCCACCAAGATTATATTATTCCAGCGACATGTATGCAATGCCACCAGAGCATCATATCCCTGCAAGGGCATATTACACAGAGGGCCGAAGACATGCTAGAGTCATTCAGGCACAAACAGATGACTGGTATGGCTCAGATGCATCTGGTTATTCCACCAATCCTGCCTCTTACGTATCTCAAGTCACTCCAACCAGAGTCCGTCAAGAGCCTGTTTTAACACCCTGGTATGCAAACCCATGCGTGGAACCTCAAAGAATTGGCACAGATTCCAAATCTTACTCAAGGTCCTGGGACAATATTCTTAACCCTCGGGTCGAGAGGGAACAACCTCTTCCTGTACAGCGGGGTCAGAGCTATGATGATCTCCTTGAGTCAAGGAAGCCTGCAGCAGCCACAGGTGACAAACCACAACCAGTGGTAGTCAATCTCTCTAGTTCACCAAGACGCTATGCAGCCTTATCAATGTCTGATAACTCTCTAATTGACAAAAGCCCAACAGAGACATCAAAGAGCACTCCTGGTAAACTCTGGTTTATGACTCCTGAGATAACAATCACTGATAATGACATTAGACCAGGGAAACTTAATAAGGCTGAAGGACGGTCTGCCAGTTGGGACATTCTTGACTCCAGAAGCACTGAGGGCCCAGAACTGTCTCAGCCTGACTTTCAAAGCTCAACCAAAGAGAAGACACATGATAATGCCTCACTACAGCAAAGCCTTGAACAACTTGATGAGCTTTTAGCAGATCTTGTGACTGATTATAAGCCACCCAGTAGAAGAGCAAGTGAGGACATTCTGGATCAACTAAAGAAGTTAATTGATGAGGAAGAAGCAGTATCTCTATCCAGAAAGAGCTCAAGGGCAGGTACAGATGAACCAGCTCCACTTGACAAGCAGCCAACCTCGATAAGAATGAATCCTGATGCTTTTCGAGACATGGAAAGTGATGCAATGAAGAGTGCAGATGAGTGCTCCCCAGATCAGAGCCCAGATGAGGATGACACAATGATGTGCTCTAACAACAAATGCCGGAGGACAGAGACCCTATTCAATGCTTGCCTATATTTTAAATCCTGCCACAGCTGCTACACCTACTATTGCTCCCGTAACTGTCGCAGGGAGGACTGGGACATCCATAAAGAAAGCTGCTTGTATGGAAGAATTGGCAGCACATGTCGTCACATTATCAAACACTGCCGGGAGACTGTTGAAGTCCACAAAGCCTTCTCCCGTATTGCCAAAGTTGGCTACCTTTCTCGAGGTAGAGGAGTTCTCTTTCTTGGTTTTCCAAACCCTGCATCATCCAGTAACTTCCTGCAGTATGGCCTGGATAGTCTACTTATGTCTCCTACATACCTGTCCCTTCGAGAGCTTGAAAGCTTCAAGGACAACCTAGGGGAGTACTGTAAAGAGCTGCAGGAAGCTGGTAAAGAGTATGACCCAAATGAATGTTTCATCTTGAATGTATCTATTGCTGTTGGTGACCAATTACCTGAAGGGCCATCACCGAGAAACCAAGCTCCAACTGTCAGAAAATATGCAAAGGTAGCACTGGCTTCCTTCAGCCCTGAGAGAAAGGTGCACAAGAAAGAGAGTGACATGGAAACGCTGATCCTCACTCCACCCCCAGGAACAGCAGATATCGACAAAGAGGGAGAGGATGGCAGGAAAGCTAGGGAAATCTGTTTCATCAATATACAGCGGGAGTTAAGGATTCGAGGGGTTTTCCTACGCCATGAATACCCACAGGTATATCAGCAGCTCTGTGAGTTTGTGGAAAGTAACAGAAGGTTTACACCCACAACTATTTATCCTATTGATAAGAGGACCGGTAAACAGTTTATGTGCATGATTATGGCTGCCTCTGAGCCCAGGACTTTGGACTGGGTAGGCACCCCTCATCTCCTTGATGACATTATTTAAGTGCACCTTTTGTTGTAAATATATATATGTATAGAAATACATATATATTGTTACACATATTTATATATCAATCCAATTACAAACATTTGTAGACGAGTATTTTGTTATCAAAATTAAATATATTCATGTCTGCTTGGTCAGTATTATTCTTTTTCAGAATATTTCCTGTCAGATGCAGAATCAGTACAGTGCATTATTTATTTGAATCTTTTTAACCAGGACATACTTTTTATCCACCACAAGTCATTTATCTGTATTGTGGTCATTTACTGCAACAACACATTCCCTGTGTTAGGGATTACATAAACTGACATTCGGTATTTTGATTATTTCAAATGATTAGTAATGTTCTATGTTCTTCTAAACTTAGCCTGTTAAAATGAGAGAGTTTCTGTGAGTGTGTACAACATTTTGTGTACGACTATTTTTCATATGTGACTTTAATGGTATGTCAGGCAGAAAATATCGAACATTATTTTCTTAGCTACGTAAATACTTTCTATGCAAAGTTGCTTTATAAGGTAAGTACCACATTCCTGTAGAAGGAGATGTTCCTGTTATAGCATATTAAATTTAACACATCTGTAAAAAAGGTTTTTGTTTACATTGAGATCAAATGTTAACAGTTTTAGTTGCAACATAAATCCTCATCATAAATAATATATTATATTATTGTTATAATAATATTATATTATTATTATAATAATGAAAACAGAAAAAGAGATAGTTGTGTGACTTGAAAAATCTATAAAAAAAAAACAGACACAACATCTTGTTGTTGCTTAGATAGGAAATTTCTTCTGAAAGTTAATGTTAACCTCTTTGAGGCTGATGATGATGGAAGGCTAAATTCAGTAGTTCTTTAATTGTGCACTGCAGAATTACTGGATTGCTATTAGACTTGAAAGCAACAACCACAACGGATATTAAAATGGTGCAAGCGACGCAGAAGGTGTTGGCTTGTACTGTTCAGTTTTAAACACTGTGAATAGTGAGAGTTATCTAATACAAAACAAAACTTGGTATGATACCAACAATCATGCAATTTCCTATAACGCTGAAGTTGATGAGTTGTATTTTTAGATATATTTACAAATAAAAATATATTAATTAGCAACAGGAGTTTTTGTCCTTAGAAAAAGGTGAGCCAGATTTGGCACAGTAGCTATATGGTACATAAATGCTTAAAAAAGACTTAGTTGTCTATTTGTGCTGCACTACGTTTATGACATGTGTGATTGATACTGTCCTTTTCAGTTTCAGCAAATCAGAATCATTGCATTGCTCAGTGGTTGCAGAAGTTTAAGCAACATTTATCAGGGCAACTTGCCTCATCCCTCCAAATACATTCATTACTTGATGTAAGAGTTTTAGTGTCCTTAATACCAAATTTCCTGATAGCATACTGTTGATGATTTGAAACTTACATTTCTGTTTTTTTTTTAAACTCAGCAGTCTAGCTCAACCATATTGTATGTTATGTTAATATCCGAACTATTTAAACATTGTTTGACTGACCTAATTTGACAAATGACTGAACAAATCCAGAAGATGTGAAGGAACATTTGTCAGTTCAGTAAAGGTAGAATAAGCTGTTTTCTCCCATTATTAATCATTGTTCTCCATAGGAACTCCCTCCCTTGTGATATCTCTTTCCTTAGAGTCTGTAAGACAAAGTACAGTGAAACTTGAAGCACATATATATTTGAAAAAATGTTTCACTGAGTTACACTTGTTTGGCTGAAAGGACGTGCTGTACAGGTTCAGTGAAAAGTTGCTGCATGTGACTCTTTTTCTATGTTCTAATCTCATTTTAACATGACATTAATGCTAGTAACTTGCTTGATGAATGGATTTGTGAAAGTGAAAACTACTATGCTGTGTAGATAAATAAATAAATTTTCCATTTTTGTCAGTCATTCAAGTTTAAAATAATGTGTCAATGGCAATGAAGAGAAGACCTCACTAAAATGTCTAGTAATCTTGTATTTTTTTATACTTTCAACCTATGTGTCTGAGTGTGTCTATTTATAAACCATATCTAATAAATGGAATGGGAACTCTGCCTGCTGCTCTCTGCCTTTTCTTTAGGGGAAGTGCTGTATCTGTCCAAGCATCTTAGACTTTTACGTCTTTCATATTTCTTCGAAGGGTTGGAGGTGTAAACAACAGGATGATGTCATAGGGGTGAGAGATGTATTGTTTATGCATGGAGGACTTAGCTTGACAATGTTTCAATTTTTTAGATGAGAAATGGAAATAATGGGAAAACTTTTTAAGAAATGTTGATTTAATTATCCAAATACATGTTCCTGAGAGTGAAACATGACATATTATATGCATACAGTGAAATCAGTCCAGTTAAATCAGTTCTATTGAAAATGGAGCCAATCCAAATTTTGTTTTTTTGTTTTTTATGTTAAAACTGTCACAGTAATGTAATTCATGAGACAGTTTGGTAGGTTTTATTTCCAGTTAGAATGCTTAATTTGGATTGTGAGCTTAATTTACAATACAACTTACAATGCATTTTGCATCCTCCGCTCAAGAACTATACCAATTACAGAAATGCAGTTGCACATATGAACTCCTGCATATGTACTGCACATTAGCCATTTTCTTGTACACAGTGTTGCATAATGAAACATAAACTTGCGTCTGGTAAATGTAAAGGGCAGCAACATGATGTTGATGATAATATGGTTGGCATCTTCATATTAAAAGTTCGACATCTGAGAAACACTCTCCATCAATTTCAACTGTGTGTGAGCACCAAGCATCGATGATGTAACCACAGAGTCTAAACACAATCCGCCCGTCAAGTGCAACAGCTTGATTCGGGATGTTGTGTCGCAGACAGATGGGGGCACAACAGTTTCTGAATTCCTGTTGTCTGACTAGCCTGAGACCCATTTGTCAATTTTCTTTTCTGCTACCATAACAATAAACCAGGAGCAGCCTTAAATCCAAGCTTGATTAGCATGCCTCTTATCCCAACTCTTTCTCGCCTCCTGGGGCAGACCAGCCGGTCAGGTTGCATCATCAAAAGATGCTGTAGGCAGTGACCATCTCAAAGTTTGCTGTTCTTCATCCAAAACATACGGTGTCTTCACCAATGCTGATGAATTTATTTCTGTCATAGGCAATATCTGTTTCAGCAATTAAATGAAATTAAGAAAAAATAATAGTTAAAAAACAAAAATGTTGAAAAATCTAAGGAAGCTTCAGGCTGCTGCACCTGTATGTGCCATCATAGTTACATCACAAACCATCTCTTGAGTTTAAGGTTTATTACAAGACATGTACAAATTATCAAGCCAGCGATTAGAAACAAATCTTGATCTAGTCTGCACAGGGATTGTCAGATTTTGGTGATATCAGGGAACAAGTCTTACTATTGTCCTGCTGACATTAGGAACCACCCACTAATTTCAAGTACAGATTAAAACAGATTGCACTATAGTCCTATACGGGCAGTACAGCAGTACAGTGCTCATTTACATTTTGCTTTGCGGCACCATTTCTCACAAACAGGGAGTGGGTTATCAGATGACGAACTGAAATGCAATTTAATGATAACTATACATATATTTACCATGTAATACATATAAATTGTATTCTTTTATTATTATTTTATTTTGGAATACATTTGCATAGTAGTCATATTGTTTGAATTGTGTTATGGATGACACAAATAATGTTGGCATTTTTTTGGGAAAGAAAATACCATTCACTTCTGTGTAAAACTGCTCAGTGAACTACATCATCAAACCTCGCACCAGATATGTGAGTGTTAAACGATATGATGTCACTTACATGACTGTTGGGTGTGTAGTCTTTCTAATCATGTATTTTCACAGTCTTGCACAGTCTCATAGTTATGGGTTTAATGTATCTATTCAACTGACAAACATCATATGTGTATTTCATGGCACAATTCAAACATGGACAAAAAGTATTTGTCCTTCCCTTGAAATGAGGTTCAGTGGTGGTGCATTGATAGGGGAGGTCCCATTTATTACATCCCATAATCTAAATGTGTCAGACTGGACAAACGCACAAAAACAGGCGACTGCTTTTGTTATCATGATGGCAAAGTTCTGTACCTCTGTAACATGAGCAAGTTCCATTTGCTTAAGAAGGCTGTGGGGAAAAGTGAAAAGCTCTGGAAGAAGATGATGTTGTAAGTAAGTGAAGGTTGGCGGTATTACTTACGGACCTGCATTAACACCTAAGGTGATTACAAGGATCAATATAACTTTTTACACCACTGTACATGGTGTGGTGGAATTTTAGGTAAAAAACGTCACATTTACACCTACAGTATTAATCTTCTCCTCTAGTCTGGTTTAGTTTTGTGCTCCCTCCCATCTGTTCCTGTCCCCATCTCTTTCTTGTTTTTTTTCTCTCTCTCTTTCTCTCTCTTGCTCTTCAGGGACCTCAGCGGGACAGTGTGGAACCCCAGACTCTGGTACCTGTTCCATGAATTGTCCTCCATCAGTCCTACAACCATGCATGCGCCACCTTTGATTTCTCAATCAATAACTCATTTAATGAACTGCCATGGACATGGGCTTAGTTACAGCTGTGTGTGTGTGTGTGTGTGTGTGTGTGTGTGTGCATGTGTTCACTGAATGTAGGTCATGACAGTGAAAGAATGTAAAGCAGTAAGGGTAAAACAGTGCAGGCCTCATTCTTCTCTTTGGTCATTGAGCCTCTCGGCTCAGCACCTTTTGTGCCTGCTGGCAGTCTGACAGGACTGTGAAGGCTCAGATAAATGCAGCACATTAGTGCACTGTAGTTCATTCAAGAGAACAGCTCAACTGTATGCGCAGTCAATGGAAGTGCTCTGAGAACCCACCAATGAATGTGTGCGTGTTCACACAGAATGTAGGTCATGTGAGTAAAAGGGGCACGTCGGATGGGCCTCAGAGTTTTGGCTTAGCATCAAGATGGTCCCTTACTAAACTATGGGACTGCTGATAGAATGGAATGGATATGGTTTATTATATTTTTCAGTAATTGCAAAGACTTACAAAACTACTGCAGTAGCTTGATGGGCAGGAATAGCTAAATGTAGCAGTTAACTTCATAAAGTTTTCCAGGGGGGGATGATATTGTTGATCTGCTGGAGAATCTGTTCCTCAAAGTAGTGCAGCATGACAGTGCCACAAGGTGAGAATCGTTAAGACTGGACACTGCAGACTTTTTAGGTACAGTGTTGTGTTGCGTAAAAGTGACATAGATATCACTGTCATGTCCCTGTGTTAAGCACCGTATTCTATTTACCCTAGCTTAGCATAAAGACCGAAAGCCAGGAGACAGGTTGTTGGCTCTGTCCAAAGTTTAAAAACAAAACCACCAACATCCCTAAAGCTCAGTAATTATCAACTAACTAAAATGTTGTTTTGTGTTTGTTAAATTTGTATGAAAGCAGAAGGTTGAAAGTGACAGTTTTTGCGAGGGTTACGTGCTGGAATTATTTGTTGTTTAGGTTGTTGAAGGTTCAGGTTTTGGCCTCAACACAGGTGTGATAGTACCAAACCTGGGGACCTCACTGCGATAAGCAGAGTAGGGATTTCTGGCACAACACATGCTGAAATGTGCTGGTCTATTAATAGTTGCTCTATACACACATGTTGCTGGCATTCTGACCTCCTTCAGCCTTGCTGTGACAACAAGCCTATCGAAGATTTACTTAACAAGATACAAAATGTTAATTAGTAAACTTACAGGTGTTATTGCTGCATTTTTTGGGGCAGAGCAAGCTTAGCTGTTTATTTAATTAGCTAAGAAATAAGAAATCATCATCTACACTACAGCAATACATTCAAGGGGTAACTAGAAAGAAACTATATCTAATAAATGGAGCACATTCAAATTCAACTCACACTAAATCAGTTTTTAATTCATCTACAGTGTATTCAAGAGAAAAGAAAAAAAACACATTAGTTAACATCAGCAACCTACAATGCAGTGCGGAGTTCCATCCCCAGACAGCTTAACAACCATTCACACCTGGGCTCAACTAATCATAACAATTTACATGAAGGCTGGTTGGGTCCCACAAGTGGCCCTAACAACCCTGAAACTCAGAGGTCACACAGGTCCTTAACGACTCCGTAAGGACACTCCCACATAGAGTTTAAGCCTGCAACTCCCCTTCAGTGAGAACTGAAGAAGCCTCTTGGATGAGAGTCGAAACATCTTCAAGACCCTTAAACACGTCAGTTGCCTATGATACAGCTCTTAGAATAATATTTAACAGTTTAAAGGGATAGTTCGTGTTTTTTGAAGTGGGGTCGTATAAAGTACATATCTATAGTCGATCTGTTCCCTACCGTAATCACCGATCAGCACAGCCTCAGTTTGGAGAAGTAGAGAGACGCTCCAGCCAGACGCTCAGCTTTGTACTGCAGTGAACGGGGTCCAGAGAAAAAGCGAAATAAACCACCTAAAACAAGGCTCACCTAAAAAAATCTGTATCAGTTCAAGTGTACGTTGTCTAGGTAAAATTCACACTTACCACGTGGCCACGAGATAATAACGTGGCCACTCGTTATTATCTTGTGGCCACGCGATAGTTAATGCGTGGCCACAAGTTATTATCGCGTGGCCACGGAGCCCCCCCTGGTGACATTGAATAAAAAAAAATATAATGCGTGGCCACGCATTACTATCTCGTGGCTACGAGTTATTATCTCATGGCCACACATTTTTTTTTTTCATTCAATGTCACCAGGTGGGCTCCCTGGTTTAGTGTGTAGTGGAGTCGTTTTTTTGTGTTGAGAGTCAAAACAAGGAGGAGACTGCTGAATGTGGAACAGGCAGGAATGAGCTGAGCCTGAGGCATTGCCTGCATTTAAATGTAAATAGTTACACATAACTTTGTAAATTTCAAAAACTTATGCACCAATTTAGCAAACAACAATTTATATTTGCATTATAACTAATGCAATTGGTTCATTAAACATTTTTGTGGTTTTCACAGTAAAAAATCTAACTTTTTCCTACTCTGATTTTATGTTATTTTGTGATTTTAGGTCCATAGTGTTAATATAGTATTTCAAAATAAAAAAAGTCACACATGTGAGGTTGTGCTGAAAACAATGACACCAAGCAAGGCAAGGTAAATAGTTTTTAAGGTGAAATATAATGGTAAAATCAAAAGTAGTCAAAAACAGCCAATTATATCCCTGACGTTCCACCTTCAAACACAACCTCATTTGGCCATCCATGAAAAAGCTACTTAACCTCCCACTTTTCTATAGGAAAACATGCTTCCTACGGGCACTGCATTATTCCTTTAAATGTGAGAAAGAGATTAAGTAGCTTGTAAGTGCATTGGCACAGGCTTGCCTGTTGTTGCCGATTATGGTCACAAGGCAGTATTGAGTAATGTTATTGTTATCGCCAGCAGGTGATTTGTTAATTTTCAACAGGGGGGATGGTCCAATGGTAGCACCCTGCCCCGACACACCTATGCACACTTCCCAAAGGACATTTTTGCAGGACGCCTTACTTTTAGCGATTAACAAAAAAAACGCACAAAAATGCTGAAGTAGTGAGAAACAAGCTCGGAGAGCCATAATTACCCACTACAAAAGCCTCCTTATTCGGGATTCTCACTTGATTCACAACCTGCGTAAAACAGGTTTACAAATCTCTGCAATGGCTTTTTTGCCCAGCCACACAAGTACATTCAGGCTTTCTTCACCAGAGGGTAGTGCTGCCTTGCTAATGGATACAAAACTCTGTTTAAGAGTCTGTAGGGTCACAGAGTGTACTTCTTTCATTCCAAGCCTTTCCTGCAGTGTTCTCTCAAATAGCGTTGTTTTCAGTGACTTAAGTGAATTTGCTGTCTCGATTTCAATCTATTCCACGCAACTCTAGTCATCATACAAGGCTCCTCCAACTCTCTATCAACTTCTACGTCAACTGCTCCTATGTCAACTCCATTTTGTGCCGTTTACCACAGCCTTGGGGTGGTGAAAGCATTGGCAAGTGTCCGGAAAGCCCCTACTCTTGTATCCAACAAGTGTATATGTACGACTTATGACGAGGAGCTATGACCAAAGATTTTTGCACCCCGGGAACCGGAAATGTGTCACTACTCAGTAACTTTTTTAATCTACATTTTGATTGCAGATTATACATTTTGCTCACTAGTTGTATAATATTAATCTTGCTCATTTAAAAATACAAAGTTTTATTCAATGAAGAGCTATATGATTCTTGGTGGGGCAGCGCCCTATTGACGAGCCGCCACTGATTCATGTTCAGTTTGACCTCCATAATTTAGTCTAGACAATCTGGATGTGACGTCCTGTTGTTGTCTGGAGCGACCTCTAGTGGTAACACCAGTGTAATGTCTATTTGTACCATCAGCGCTGCAGTAACCATGAAAACATGGTGAAGTTTCTTACTCAGCATTGTTTGGCCAGAAAATAGGTTTGCCTGTATGATTAAATACAGTTGTCTTGTCATTGAACACTCAAGTTACTAGTGATGAAAGCCTTGGTTAAGGAATTCAAGTTAGCCGAAATGTGTATTTCGATCATATATGCTAACCACTAGCATCGTAAAGTAATTTCCCATATACGTTAGCTTTTAGATTTACATATACGTTAGCTTTTAGATTTTCGCTCTGTGTTTTGACTGGCAATGTAATGGTATTGTTCTTGAAAAACGTTCGTAACTGAATGTCATACTGAGATGTATTCTTGTTAGTCTAGTTTTACAGTGCTTCGTCAGTAAAGGTTTGGAAAAGGCTTCAAGCTTCAGTCCTTCTCTTGGGAAACTGTTATCTGTCGAGCTAATGTAGCAGGCAAAGCCAGGACACACACACAGGAACGGTGGCAGAATACTGGACAGAATTTTGATATTCAATGATTATGTAAAATCCTGCATTTTATTCAATAACATTGTTTTTATAATGATTTCTGTCCACCAAACAGTATTTCTAAGTGGTACGGAAAGTGCCATGTTATTTGAAAAGGAATCATGGTCATGGCCTTAAAGAAGTGAACATTAATTGCATGTCACAAACCCTGATCTCCCACATGACATTTTAACATGCCATCCACAACCTACATCTCCAAAGCTTTCCTCTCTGGTTGCATATAAAGGACAACCTATGTCTTGTTTTGGCACTGAATGTTGCTACTAGGACAGTAAAAACTTGTCTGACTGCTGTTGTTTCTTGTCATCAAACTTTGTTACTATTGTGTGTCCCATACTTATATACTAAAACACACACTGGGATTTGTAAAAATGGCATTTAAACAGCTCATTGTCAAATTTCTGCCCAAAATATTTCCCTGCTCTGTCTCTGGCTTCCACATGGCCCATTCATGCTGCAGCTTTCTCACTACTATGGGACCTTTGTGCATTGTGTGCAGCTGCTTTGTACTCTTCTCTGCTTGCCTGTATATTACTCGCCACTCTTTCATATGACACAAATGCTGTATGTTGTGTGCTGCATGTGTGAACACGCAAATGTGGACAATATCCCAATCTGACTTTCTGATCTGATTGTTGGTATGTGAAAGTGGCTCTGGAGTGGTCGTCACTTGTAAAGGACTGGAATTATGTCTCTGGGTTTATCATAATTAAGGTTGAGTCCAGTACAAAGCTCTACAGCTCTGGATAAGTGAAATCTGCTAATGATCAAGATGGGCCAAGAAACCTTGGTCGTCCATGATCACTGGCTCATTACAAGCCCTTCATCTGCATAATCCTCCTTCATTATACAGCCTTAATTTCTGTGCTTCTGTACCTCTGAGAGGAACAGTGGACTTTAAAGGAAATTTCAAGTTCAAGTTCAGTCATTATCTACTCACCCCCATGCTGATAGACAGTTCGATTAAATTCTGTAGACTGCTGAAACATCTGAATGTGAACACGATGAAACAGTAAAACCAGTTTTTTGCAGTATGCTTGGCGCACATTGTAGCCAATCTTGTGCTTTTTTCCACAAACAGGCAACTACCAAGTTGTTTGAACACAGATGTGACAGAATTCCACCTTGATAGAAGCTGGAACAAACCATTAGAATCCTTACACGGACATAAACAAACAAACAAATAATTTTTTAAATGACAAAACTTTTTTTTCACATTCATTCACAGTCATACTAATGTTTTTAAGAAAACCTTTCTATAGTATCTGTTTCAATGACCCTTAAGCCGCAATCTACGAGGCTCTACCTACCCCTCTAGCATCAGTTTTGCAAGTGAAAGGCTCCTAATTTGCCTATAATACCTCATACAGTATGCATCATCTGGTTAGATTTTCGAAATAAAGGCTCTGCTGCAATGATATGTTATACACACTGCCTGGTTAGTCTTTCAAAATAAAGCTTACTGACGGATCACATAGTATGACATACTGTGACCTTTCGAATGTTCTTAATTTTCACATAAGCAGGCAGCTCTGGCTTTATCACTATAACAGTATTATTGCTGCCTGAGACACTGAGTTGATTTATTTGGTTTGTAGATCTCAGATCAGTTTGCTGACTTTTGATCATGAACTGTTAACTCATACATTCTGTGTGTTATTGAGCAGTGTGTCTATACATAATATTATTTTGTGACATTAAATGTGTAACTGCCTCTCTCACAAACCCATATGTTGCGTTCATACTGGCTTTGATCACCTTGTCTGAAGTGCGGAAGGACTTTGTGCGGTCAACATAGACCCTACGGTCTCTCACAGAACACAGCCTCTGTAGAGAGGTGTGGTGGTGGATAGAAGGCCTCGAGGACCAGAGGTCTGGAGACAAAATTCCTGGCCGAGACCTTAGGCTGCACAGTGGGGCTTGGAAGAAGGCAGACCCCTTTGTCCCCTTCCACAAACCTGAGGCATGCAACATCCACAGAGAGAGTTTTCCAACACGGAAGCTGAAGGTTAGCTTCTCTGGCAATAGCTCAGTCCATAGGGACTTGGCTTGGGGACTTGAAGGTCACTGGTTCAAGTCCCACTTAGACCACAAAAGTATAATGTGGACTGGCAGTTGGAGAATGCTAGTTCACATCCTGGGCATTGCTGAGCAATTAAGCAAGGTACCAACACCTATCACTGCTTGTTGGGCGCTGTAGCATGTGTGGCAGCCCCTTCACTCATCTCCTCTACACTGTGTGTGTGTGTGCGCACCTGTGTGTGGAAAAAAGAATTTCACAATTTGAGATTATAACAATATATTAAATAAAAATTAAAAGACTGGACAGAGGAGGAATTAAAGTGCCATAAATAAATACACTGTTAAATTATTAATTAAATGTCATTAATTCATTAAAATCTGAATTAATTGTGTCATTAATTCATTAAAATACCAATTCATTTTATGTATAAAACATATATAATTATTTCACTATTTAATCAATTATTTTATGGTCCTGTGTTGCAGCACTTCATGAATTTATTTTATCTGTCAAACTCGCCAATCAAAGTCAGTGGGCGGGGCTAATGCACATTTAGTGCAATTCATAGCTTTGGTCTGAAGTCCTGAAACCCAAAAAAAGTCTTTCAAAACATGGCGGCTACGTTGATGGAGGATCCCCATGAACTTTCTAGTGAGGGCAAGTTTTGGACATTTTGTCCTGCACCTCGCATGCTGTATCAACATGAGGGCTAGCAGGGGACCGAGCCTACCACTTGATTTTTCGCGGTTGCCAATAAAGTTTTGTTTGATTGCATCAGTCCATTATCTGGAATCAGTTTGCCTTGACTTGATGTGCAGGGTAACCAATCAAGAGTAAGGATCCGCCCACAGACTCTGATGGCCGAGTTTGACAGATAAAATAAATTTATTGAAGCACTGCAACACAGGATCATGAAATAATTAATTAAATATATATATATATATTTGCATAAAATGACTTAATGGCGCATTTCATTAATTATTTAATGGAGTATATCTTTATTTAATTATGGCACTTTTAGTCCTCTATACATATGTGGACACTGACAGCATTGTTGTGACAGAATCGTTGATGAGAAAAAGGCAAAGCTTAGAGTCAACGGTCTGCCCGAGTGCAACGACACCCCAGACGCATAGGCGGAGACAGCGCACCAAGATGCGGGCGCCCAATAACCTACCAACGAAGAAGACGACTGTCAGTCAACAGCGAGAAACCGCTGAACAGAAGCCGCATTCAGCCCGGTACTATGGCTGATTACAGAAAGCACACAAAACAGACTTACTTACTTCCAACTCCGTATCTTCTGATTACAGTCAGCACGGGACGAGCACACTCGTCATCTGTCTGCTAACACCGCGGACAGACAGAGTGAGGAGGAGGTGCCATGTGTCAGGCAGCCCGACAGTAAGCTGTGAGGAATGAGCAAGGTAACACAGAACAAAGTGATAGAAGCCGGTCTGCCCAGCATGACACACTCAATCAGTGACACGAAAAATGTTCCGTTTTATCCAGACAGTCATCTGCAGTAGAACTTAGACAAGCATCACTGACATGTGAAAACTAATGGCCTGGCAAAAAACTACTACCAATTTGGTGGGAAGTAAGAAACTAACTGGCCAATCAGAGCAGGATACATTTAAGATTTACTCCATTCAAACACACGTGTGAGCTTCAGGCTCAGGAGCATCCAGATACTTTCTGTCTCTCCGCATCTTGGTTTAATCATTTTCAAAGTAGATTTCCAAACATTTCCACACCTGTTTAGTTTTGCATGTTGAATACCTGGCTGGCAGAGTTGACAATTGCTACATGCCTTCCTGTGATGCTATTGGTGAGTAAAAGAAACAACTCCACAGGGTGCCTTTAAGGCTTTCGGAAACTTCTACCAAATTGTGGATCGTCTTGCTTCCAAATGGTGCAAAGGTGTGAGCCAAAACTCTGAGCCTCACTTTATTTAGTGAGTGATGACACAGATGATAACCATGTTTTTACTACTGTCAGCTTCACTGCCGGGCATGGCTATAAGCAGGAACAACAGATAAATACAACGTACTGTATAACCAAGGCATTCAGATGTCTTACGGATGAAGTTCTATCCGCGGTCTCACTGACTGCCAGTTACACACTGAGATCTGTTCCTAATCATGTAGGTTTGGCTCATTCTGCAGCTACTGTGAGTCCACAGATTGAACTGCTGGGTCTTATGAGTTACCTCCCTGTGTGTCAATTTATCCACAAAGATAAAACTGATAATTTCTCATAATGGATATTGTCTTCTTCCACAGTTTCATATGAAGTATCATTGTTTAAAATCCAATTGATGTGCCATAATCAGACCCTCCCTAACCACCCTGCATCAACAGTTAATAGTTTACAGTTTATTAGATAAGCTGTTCTAAAACTAATTATGTCTATTAAAGCAGCTTTGCATTCGATCCTACCCTGATGAAAGTTATCTGAAGTGATGTTGACAATGTTTAAGAGAGGTGTTGATTCAGCCACACTGTCTACTAAAGATGACTCGTTTGCGAAAGAATCAGTTCCAAGGAACGACTGAAACGCAAACGAACTGACCAGATTCAACGTTTCACTTCTCTCTCGTTCGTTCTCACCAGTCGCTGTGTTGTTCACTGTTTAGTTATCAGAGTGGTGTGGAGGACTGAGAGCCAACCAGTCGTATGCTGAGTCTAGGACACTGTCGTCAAATTTTAGCCAATGAGTAACAGGAAAGCATAGCAACCGTTCCGATGAAAAAAAAAAAAACATTTAATTTAGCTCGTAGCTCATCATTCTCAGTCAGTCTGTCAGTCAGTCACCCTTGGCTTACATTCAAAGTTGTCAATTTAATGTCAAGGTGAATATACACATTATCCACTGGTATGTTGTTTAAAAGTACACATCATCATGAAGTTGCAGCGATGTATTTGCCTTGAACTACAGTGTTATGTTGACCGTTAGCACGATCGTTTGAGAACGAGGAGCTGAGAACTGTGCATTGCATTATTCACCGCTAAACGACGTTGTACCGGAAACGCGACTGAACGAATGAACGACATGAACGATTCTTCCTGCTAAACTGACCGACAGGAACTGAATCTCGTCATCGAACGATGAGATCCACCTCTGCTGTCTACTATTTTGTCTACCCAGTTCATATCACTGAGGTACGCTAAATTAGAGCTGCTGAAATTCATCAACTACTCGGCTAGTTGATAACAATTAAATTAATTGAAAACTATTTTGATGACTGATTCAGCAGATTGAGCAGTTTAAGAAAAAAATCTCTGATTCCAGGTCTTGAATTTTGACTATTTTCTGGTTTCCTCTATTACAGTAAAGTGAATATCTTTGGCATGTGGACAGAACAAGACATCTGAGGGCATCATCTTGGACTTTGTGATAGACTTACATTTTATAGACCGAAAAACTAATCGTTTAATCGAGAAATTAATCACAATCAAAAACAGATTACTCAATGATGAACTTAACCATTAGTTGCAGCCCTTGGCTAATGAACACAAATGCCAGCATAATTCAATACATTTTGACAAAAGAAACAAAGATTCAACACCTTTCGAAATGGTTTCAACAAAAACTGGTCATTTATTATAAGAATGTGAAGTGAGATGTCTGCACAGAGACCAAGAACACTAAAAGACAACACCCATCCCAGCCAGTCTGCTCACCCTGCTGCCATCTGACAAAAGACACAGAAGTAATCGCTGCCATACCACCAGACTACAGAGCAGCTTCTTCCCTATTCATCAACACTCCACCATATAAAATAGATATCCCTGTGTAGCATAAAGGGATTACAATTTAATTTCATTGTACTAACCAGTGTTGTAATATGACAAATAAATTAACCTTCAACTCTGTTGTATTAGACTTGCTTAGTTTTAGATGCAGCTAATGAACTGGCATCTGAGTGTAGAAGATGTTAAGGAGTTGCTATCTGGATTCAAGGCATAGGAGTATGTTACAAAAATCCAAACTGAGCTATTTTATTTCTATATTATAATAATTTCATCTCCTGAATGTAAAATGTTTATGTACAGTACATTAAAAATGCGAAACTTTTCTTTTCATTTTGTTGTGTTAAATCTCATAAAGACAGAGAACAGAAGCAAATATTTAGCATGTAGCTTTGATTTGTTTGTTGGGTATACAGAACCAACTGTTTGAAGCTGTACAAATCCGTCCTGAAGGATGGAGCTTAGATTCAGAGGCAGTGAACAAACAAGAACTGACGATGACTTGTCAGCCAAAACTGTGTCCCACAGCGAGTCTTTGCCTTTTTATAGAAAAACAAAAAGGAGCCTTTCCTGGTCTTCCTGGTCCATTTCCTGCTTGTCACTCTTTTCCTCCACTTCTGTTCAGCCTTTAGCCTGTATGTATGGGACTGTCAGGCCTCGTTTATGCATCTGTCTGTACATGTGCAGACAGACAGGTGGAAAGCAGCTTCAGTCTGTTTACTGACCAGTCTTTTTATCCTTCTGGAAACTGAAGCTGGTCCGGCGGCTCAGTTTCCGCTGCTTCTGGGCAAAATAATCAGCCCGGGAGGTACTGGCCCGGGACTCCAGGATATAGTTGACCTGAAAAAACAAACACACAAAATAAAACATAATATGTGTAAAAATATTCATCTGAAATATGCTGCTTTAAGTTTTCGCCACAGATATAATTAAATAACAAAGACATCAAATAACCAAAATGATCTCCATTGTGGTGTCACACTCTGAAATACTATGTTGTTGTAAGCAGACAGAGGGGCATTTCAGTTTGTTTTGAACCATGTGTCTATAACTGTGCCAAAAACACAACTCCTCCTGACACTTGTGTATTAACAGATAATGAATAATTGACTATGTACGACATATATAAAATATGCCATATTTTGAATAGAACCAATCACAATGTTTGTTTACAATAATCTCTGGGTAGATAACCCCTGCATCACGTACTGATGTCTTTTTTCATCATGTTATTCATATTCATGTTAGTCATTCATCTAAAATGCATGTGTGATGCTTTTCTATCTCATTAATGAAAACACTTTGACAAACAAAGGGTGTAAATAAATACATACAAACTGTAAGAGGAATTTCTTCTGATTGTCTGCCACATTGAAATTTCTCCGGACCTTTGCATGGACAAACTCTGCACAGGTGTATTTATGAGCTAGACTTGTTTTTCATGTCCAGACTAAGTCTAAATTGTTAAAACCATATCCTAAGAAAAGAGAAAGTGGCCACTCACAGACATCAGCCATAACTCACCTTAAGCACTATTTCATTCACAGTAGCAGCATCAGACTCAAAGTAGAGGGGCTTGTAGTCATGGTTGCTTAGATACGTGAGCTTAAATATGGCGTGACCTGTAAGACACAAAAGAAAGCCATGTTTAATGAGACAGAAATGGACAACAGAAAAGATGTACTGATCGCACCTATCAACCTGTCTCTCCATTTCTGCGCATCTGCAGGGCGGCTGTAGCTCAGGAGGTAGAGCAGGGTGTCCAGCTATCGAAAGGTCGCTGGTTGGATTCCCCTTGTATACTTGAGCATTACCTTCTCTGTAATATTTGTGGCCATGTCGCTGTCTTGAGGATATTTCTCTAAACTTTTGAAAGTATCCGCAAGTGTTTGTTTCTTCGGTGTCTTTGCCTGTGTTGCTTGAGTGAACTCGTTACTTTTGTTACAGCCCCAATTTCCAATGACGTGATCGGATCGAGACATCCCTAGTTAGGAGGAGAGAAGTGAGGCCTTTAACCTCAAGAATGCCATACCTACGTTCAAGCATGGTGCTGGTAGTATTATGCTGTGGGGCTGATTTGCTGCCATAGCCTGCTCTAAAGAAAGTAAACGGAATAATTAAGAAGGAGGATTATCTCCAAATTCTTCAGGAAAACCTCAAATCGTCAGTCAGAAGACTGGCTCTTGGGTGCAGTTCCAACAGGACAATGATCCCAAACAAATCAAAAGTGGTAAAGGAATGGCTAAATCAGACTAAAACTGAAGTTTTGGCCTTTGACTTGAATCCTATCAAGAACATCTGGACTGTGCTGAAGAAACCAGTTTGTGACATGATGCTAACAAATCTAGCTGAACTTTACTGATTCTGGCAAGACGAGTGGTTAAAAATTCAGCCAGAGGACTACCAGGAGCTTGTGGATGGCTGTCAAAAGAACCTAATTGAGGTGAAAATGGCTGAGAGTAATTTAACTAAATTAGAATTACTATATGTATATTTTTGATCCAGACAGATTTGGTCACAATGTTGTTTGTGCTCCACTCACTCCGTCACAGAAAACTGAGAGCTGTAGAAATCATTGGAACTCAGGACTGCCATGATAAACCTGTTCTTTACAAGTGTATTTCAACATTTGACTGCAACTGTAATGATACAGTACAGACTGGCATGGTACAGTAATTAATACGAACATACTTGTAAATTAGTCAGTATTCAGGATGTGATAATATTCATGACTTTATTGACTCTGTCAGCTGATCAAATGTACCAATAACCCGTTGAACATGTTTAAAACTAGCAACAGCAAATGTCACAGATATTTAAAAGTAGAGATGACTTGATCAGGATCTGGGCCAATCCACAAATAATTAAATAGGTCAATATTGACTAAAATAAACCAGATTAAAGAGTATCTGTAAACCCATATTCCCTCCCTCACAGAATATTTACAAGTATAATTAGAAAAATATGGCCAGCATTTAAAGGTATCTCCAAAGGTTAAAGGGATAGTTTGGGTTTTGGATAGGATGGTGGAGGTGTAAGGATATCACTAGAGTAACCAACAACTGCTGCTCTCTGTTAGCTATCTGTGGCAGAAGCCAGCTACTGTAAGCAGTTATCAGTTTGAATGAAATGTGTTTTACGATGAGTTAACAAGACAATTAAACTTGTCTTTGTTCAGTAACAGAGAATAATTTGAATTTAGATGGTGTATGGATTTTTCAGCTTAGTTAGGAAAATAACCCCGTCTGAAACAACAGGGGCTATCAGATTATCACCTTCCTGAGTGTAGTGGTATTAGGAGACATGATGGGCTGCAGCCCGCTGGTTAGCATGCTAACTTCAGTGACATGTCTGCAACACAGTACATAGATGTCTTTTGACATAATGTCAATGCTGTTGTTCACACCCTGTTGATAATGTAGGCGAATTTCTCAATTGTTTTAAACTAAAAAAATGTACAAACTGCTCCTTGAAGTGTGCAGCACAACATTACTTTTTTCTCTCCTGTGTTTGTTCCATCTCTACCTACTAATAAGGCTTTACCAGGGTGCTGATTGCGATATGGATGGGAACAGCAACTGGACAGTGAGGGCATATTGGTTCATGATTAAGTTTAAAGTTTAAGAGGATTTATGTTTATGTATTACAACTTGGTGTTTGTAGCATTTGTCTTTTATACTTCTACCCTGTGCTATCAAAGTATGTAGATGTGTGCAAACAGAAAAACAAATGAGGGAGAAAATGAACTGCATCAGCGATGATGCTTATGAATATCATTTACAGCTGAGAAAATGAAGTCACTGGTCCACTCACTGGGGCTTCTCTCCTCTACAAGGTCACAGGCACAGAGGTGGTCCGAGTCGATAGAGATGGGTTTCTGTCGAATCCAAAACTTTGTACTGGCCTTCTGATTGGTGACAGGATCAATCTCCACTTTCTCTCCTGAAATGCCTGAAGAAAGGAGTTGCATGTCAGTTCATGAATAGAAACAGATTTTGTACACATGATTATTACTAACTGTTGGAATACAGGTATTGCCTATATTTGTTGTGGAATTTCGGCTCGCTTGACCATTCAGGAGAGATGAAGAAGACTCAGAGACAGCGGTGGCTTACGTTGACATAGTTTATAAAGTATGATCATGGAGGAGCAACATCACATCACGTTTGTGCTGCCATGATAATCCTCCTGAGTCTTCCCAAATGTCCAAATGATATCTTGCAGCTTCAGGAGGCAGTGCTTCCATACATGGTTATCTGTTGCTCGTAGAGCAATCATCACTATCATTATCCAGACTTTAACGTCTGTACAAGACATGTATGACCGCCTATTGTATGGAGACATAATGTCCTGGGAGAATTATATTTTTCCCTGACAACATTCACATAATTATCATGCTTGAGTACAAAACGTTCTTTTCCTATTACCACAGACAAGTAAAGTGTATTTGCACGTTATGACTAGGGGTGGGAATCCAGAACGGTTCTGACTCAGAACTGGTTCCAACTGAAGAATTCCATTGGAATTCTATGCCTCCAACGTTATCACTTTCACGTCTCATTTCTCTGCCTGCACAAGGTTTCCCGGTTTTCCTAAAATTTTACATCACGGTACATTTGCGTCACCCTCTCTGGGACGACTCAGACCTTCAACCACATGCTAAGGTAGCACTTATAGTCTATATATAGTCTATATTTTCTTTTTACACTATTTCTTGTCAAGGTGTTGTTCAATATGTTTGAGTTGAATATGTTCATGTTCACAGTCTTGTGCAGACATCATTTTGGGGGAAAATAAAATAGTTGCTTTTAGTGCAGGAGAACTCATTTTTTGCCACTCAATTAACTACTCAGGAATCGATATATAAGAATTAATAAGGAAGTGGATTGATAGGCAGAATCGACAATGGCATTGATACTGACAAAAACTTATCAATTCCCACCCCTAGTTATGACTGTTTGATCCAGATAGAAGCAGCTGTATATTTGTAAACTGCGTGACACAATCACTTTTGATGGACCATCACTTTTTAGCACAACACCTGGCAAATGTTGGTGGGTTGGGAAGAGAAGTGGTCATGCTCTCTCTTCATCTCTTGTATGGGATTCAAAATTAACTGAGGACTAAGATGACACAAAATAAAAATAGTCGAACGACTCCTGCCATATTGAAAAGTTTGTCTTTCCGTTTTTTTGTCTTAGTGTTTCATGTTCATCGTCATCCCAAACAGACACTCTCCTCACCATGGCTGTGCCCAGAGATCCTGCCTGTGAAGATCACAAACATTGGGGACAAGGGACAGTATTGGTGGAGTCCAATACTCACTGGAAACATGTTCAACTTTGTGCGGAGTATAGACACAGCTCTCACTTTGGTTATACAGGGACTAGATAGCGTGTAGCAACAGTCACTCTATAGGTACTGTTCCAGACCTCCATGCAAAACTGAAAAGGCATGTCAACCAAGACAGTCCAACAATGTCTAGAGGCTTCAGCATCTCAGGGCGAATCTCATCTCTCTGCCCCCGAGTCTTCAGGATCTGTCTGCTCTGCAGAGGACGTGTTAATCTTTCAGGAACACCTCAAAGCACTCCTTCCAGCCATCGACAGTATCCCCAGTCCACATCAGTAGTTCTCCTCCCCAACTAAACACAGTTTAGTGTGTGTGTCTCCTAAATCCTCCTAAATCCTGCACACAGGACTTTTATCTCATTCACTACCCACAAGCCTGACTTAACAGATTTTTCCCACCTATTTCTTTTGTACCTTGGTGAAGAGGAGAGAATCCGCATTATCGCTGCAGCGAAGGCTCTGCCTTTGTTTGTTTAGCCTGACCTAATGCAGCGCATGGAACCAAAAGAGGCGTGACGGTACACATCATGGCGTTCACCTGTGGTTGTTGCTCCCGGTGATCGCGTTGTGTGTTGGAGAGCGTGAACAGCTGCTCTATGAGTCTCCATCTTACTCTCCTACGTCTCTGCACGGGTATCTATGCAGCATAAGATCGGTTGAAGCACACTCTACTTCTGATACTTTAAGCCCTGCACAAGTTACCACATTATTGTTGTTTGGTCCTGTGATGTTGCTTTGTGGGTTGAAGTGTAGGACATTTCTCTTTTATTTGTTGAGAGAAGGATCTGTTTAGCTGTAAGACTGTGAATACCATCGGACCGAAACACCCCTGATCCGCACCTCTGGGTTTTCCATTCACACAGATGCCGGCTCCGCTCTGCTGCAGCTCTAATACAACCTCCAGAGATGGATCAGAGTTGAAGGCTCATTTCAAATCGTTTCGATTTTCAAATTCAAATTGAAATAGTGACACTAATGAAATAATAATGGGAACTAACGAAAACTTAAGCTAATTCAATGTATGCTGCTGTTAGCAAGTGTTAGCATACCATTACCTAACATCATTATTTGGTGAGTTTAGAAGGGCTCTTAGAAGAAGCTTCTTAAATAGAAATAGAACAGCTGGTAAGTACTATTCCTCAAATATTTTTCTCTTGCAAAAGTGAAAGCTACTGTTTGCAAATAATGCTTGTCTAGTGTATTTTTGGTAAGAAGGTGAGGGCAGTGGCTACTTGACCAGTGTGATAACAGGAAACCTGTTGCCTGGCTTCAGTCTCCTCAACCATTGCCATGATCTTTTCATTCAAAAACTTTGATTTTCTCTTTTGCTTAATAGCTGTACCTGAATAATCCCTAATTTGTGCTGCATTATATAAGGATAAATCACAAGGTAGCTGCTGTCAGTACACATGGGATTATTAGAACCTGCTTCAGCAAGGTTTTCGAATACTCAGCATCTTTGATGAATCAAACGCAAGAACACTGTCAGCAGATACGCTGAGACTAAGTTCAAGTGTAAATATAAGACAATTTTTATAAATAAGGCTGCTGGAGAAAAATGAAAACATGTCTGAGTTTTTTTTACAGCCAACAGTTAGCAGTATGTACCTAGCTGGACATCGGTGGTGAAGCGCAGCTTGTGGATCATACTGATCTTGAAGGATTTATAGTGGTGACTGCTCAACATGTCTTGGACTGTTGTGATGTCAATCGGAGGGTCTTCCTCTGAGCTCTCCTCGCCCCTGGAGCCTGGAAACAGAGGGAAAACCAATTTAAAAAAAACTAAACAAAATAGCAATATAAACTGAAGTCTTGAGGGCCACTGTAGCTTCTGAAGCTTCTCCAATGTAATTAAAAAGCGTGGGGTGAACGAGAGAGTGCTGCAATCTAGAACCTCACCGCTAGATGCCGCTAAATACACGATATATTACACACTGGACATTTAAGACCCATTAAAGAAAAATGGAATTGCATGTCTGAATGGACAAAACCATGAAATTAATAAGGTGTGAAATACTGTTTTAACAGTTATATGAACAACTCATGTAGGATAAGAGGTGAAGTAAAGGTGCTATAGTATGGAGTAAGATAGCTATCAAAAAGATGTGTGCATGATTCTAACCATTCGTATTCGTAATGTTAAACATTAGTTTGTCAATAAAATTGTTGTACACAAAATTCTGCTGTTATATACACAAGTTTGAGAAATTGTTTGGATTAGGATTGTTTTTATGTGAGTATGTGAGTCAATGTGATGAAGCAAAAGGAAATTACCCTAATACTTTAATGATCATAGTTAACATTGTTGGAGCAGAGTGTTAACTTGCTAGCTTACTGTGGACCATAGCAGCATAAATAGCTGAGTCGACGTGTGTTAATGTTACTCCACTCCAATGTTAGGCCTGTTCAGGTGTTATTTTACAGGTGTCTTTCCTGCTGGTATGTCAGTTAAAATGCAATTAGTTTTCTATTAGTTTTCCATCCCCTTCGTAATTGGGTCGTTGTAAGCCTTTGGTTTATTGTGTCACAATTTATGTTTGTTAAAGTTTACATCAGTGTTATAGTGCATACACTGCACTTGCTCCCTGGTTAGACTGAATTGTATTGCAATGACAATAAAGTTGAATGAATCTCATCACATTTTCATTATTAGTCTTATGTATAGCACACATCGAGCATCTGTTTGTTTGTTTTTTTTAATTAAAATGTAACATGCAGTGGTCACATATACTTCTCTTGTCTCTTCAGATGCACTTTTAAAATATTTCACCACCAGCCCAGTGACACAGCATCAGGTGCTCCTGGCCCTCTACCTCAGCACAGCAGAGTGACACAGCATCAGGACTAAAGGCTGACTGGACATCTCTTCTAACTGACAAAGTAAGATGAGAGGTAGTTCACAGAGGACCAGTTAAAATAAAAAAGCAGTTACAAATTCCCCAAAAACAAAGATGGGAGAGTGTCAACATGACTTTTGTAACGGTCTTAGTCAAAGCTGAAAAAAATCAAAAGAAGCTGGCTGATGTACTCAAACAGAAAGGATAGCTTGCACTGCTTCTGCTGCTAAATGTTTTCTCCAAAAGAATATAGACTTAATAAAGAAGGACTAAAGGACTGGAACAATGCAAGCCACTTGCTGAAGGTTCACGAGGATAGCCGGGAGCACAATACCCACATGGCAACATGGACGGAGTTGGAGGTCGTTTTGCAAAGCGGCTGACAATAGATAAGTGAGAGATGGCACTCTGAGGCTGAGAGATAACACAATGCCTTATTTATATTGTATTTTTATCACTTGTTTCTTTCTTCAGTTTTTATTTGGTGTGATATTTTTGACGAATATTTTTGAAAATAAATACTATTTTTGAAATAAAATCTTGAATACATACATGCAGTCTTTGTGTGAGTGTATGAAAATTGATTGTGAAATTGACTGTGATGCAAGGGGGCGTCGGCTAAGATCTTGCCTAGGGCACCGAATTACTCAGGGGCACCAGATTGCTCAGGGCTGGCACTGCGGGTGGAGCTGCCAGCTCAGGTGAAGCATCACAGGTAAAGTCAATAACGTGTATATACAATATTTATTTAATACAATTGTACTATTTTAAAAAATGTACAGTTCATGGACTTGGCATGTGCGTTTGGAGGACTCGGGATTCAATCTCTTTCCCCTGTGACCTGCCTGTGACCTACGTGACGTCATTTCAACACTTTTTTACTCGTACCCACAAACTTGAATTCGTGTTCACAGTGAAGACTTCATAGTTGCAGAAATTAAGAGTCATATTCACAAGACTTTGCACTCACAGTTTTTAGATTCATGAAAACAATCCTAACCCAAACAATTTCTCAGACTTGCGTATATGACTGGGATTACTCACTGTTTTCTCTGACTAGGCAAAACTCCAGGGTGCTCTGTGTCTCCAGTGTCGAGTCCAGGTCTACTGCAACGTTGGGCTCTGTCTGCTTCTCCAGACGATACATGGGCCCTGTTGGAGACAAATGAAGACAGTCAGCAACAAACCTTAGCTTCTCGAGTTTAAGGTGGTTGGAATGACAGCTCTATTTCTTGGTGAAGCTGCAAGGCCCTTATCACCTGACTGCTTCTGTCTGTCAGCCTGTCTGATTTCTTTTAAATTGTGTCAACATGTTCAAATTACTTTGTATACTACACTTTTACACTTGTTGAAATAAACATTTTAAACATTTAAACTGGGCAGACAGATTAAACACAATGCATTTCCATGCTAGCATCAGGTAACAAGCACACATACATATATTGCAGGGGTCCTCAACATTTTTCAGACCAAGCTCCCTGTAGTTGATAAAGAGATGGAGCAGGGACCCCATGCTACATATATTCTATAACACTGTTATATTCTATAACACATAGGCCAAAAAAAGAGATTTAACTGACTCTGGAAAGTAAAAAACTGGTAAGGGCTGGTATTATGAAAGATGAGCTAGTTGGAATCTTTTGGGTTAAAGATAGACTCAAACTCAACTCCCAAACCTACTGCCAGTTTTTAGAAGACACTTTCTTCAAGCAGTGGTACAGGAAAAAGTCTGCATCTTTCAAGAAGACCTTGATTTTTATGCAGAAAAATGCTCCATCACATGCCTTGAAGTACTCCACTGCCTGGCTAGCCCATAAAGGCTTGAAAGATGAAAGAATAATGACATGGTCCCTACCTCCCCTGACCTAAACCCTATTGAGAACTTGTGTTTCCTTCTTAAACGGTCGATTTATGGTGAAGGAAAACAGTGCACCTCTCTGAACACCGTCTGGGAGGCTGTGACTGCTGCTGCACAAAAAGTTGATCGTCAACAGAAACTGACAGACTCCATGAATGGAAGGCTTGTGACTGTTACTGAAAATAAGGGGGGCTATATTGGTCACTGATTATTTTTTTAATAATTTAGTTGTTTGTTCATTATTCTCACTTTAAGAGATGAAAATAAACAAGTGAGATGTGCAACTAAATGAAAAACAATAGGTTTCCCAATAATTCTGTACACTAATAGTTGCCAAATAATTGTGCACACAGAGATATTCTCCTGAGAAAGCCGAAACCTCCATTTTCCTTTCTTTAAAACTGTAAAGATTCACTTTACAGTGCAATGAAATTAAATTTTGTTCACATTGCACTGTAAAGTGAAATTCGAATGAAAAGTTAAATACTCAGGTTTGAGGTTTATTAACATTTGGATTGACCAAGAGCACTGTAGTTATTCAATAATAAAATTAATCCTAAAAAACACAACTTGCCTAATAATTGTGCACACAGTGTAGGTGAAGGGAACTGCCTTGTCTTGGGGTCCAGCCCTCACCACAACCACCTCCAGGATGTGATGATCATTCTGTCTGGTTTTAGTAGGGGTCCAGCAGCAAAGATGTTGTCTTCAGGCACCAAAAGCATTTTGTTTTGTACGCTTTCTTACTGTGGTCCTATCCCTCGAGTCTGTAGTATCTCTGAATACGGGGGTAGTGGTTGCTTATTAGAAGTTCCACTCGGAGGGCCTGGGAGTCATGCTTGGACCCTGGTCTTTGCAGGCAGCCAATCACAACATGCTGGTGCATGGAAATAAAAGTCCATCTCTCTATATCTGCGTCACTGTGGTTCGCATAGGTTGGTGTTAGTTCTCGATCACATCTCCAGCCTCTCTCTCGCACCAGAAGTCCATGGTACATATCAGGTCTACTGCTCCAGATCATGTATGAACCTATCCAGACATCTACATACATCTCTTGTATTGGGTTGGCATAGTGTGTTCTGTTCTGTCCGGTCAATGACTACCAGTCTTGTGATAATGACAAAGAGTTGACCTCAACTCAGTACAACTCTTCTACTGATTAGTTTCTTAACTTTAATTCTAACGGTTTCTTTTCTTCATAATGTTTTTAACTCAATACTTCCATTTCAATCATGGCTTAACATTACACATTCTTTTACTGTACTCCCAACAGAGTTATTACATGTTTGTTTTCATTAAATTCAAGGAAGAATCATTACAAGTTCAACACAATATAATAGGCAGAGCTTCAATATATTATCTAATTCATCTTTGGGACTGTGAACAATGTCTGTTATACTTATAACATATTAAGTCTTTTTGTATGGCAGAGTGTATGGATCTCAACTCTACCCTCTGTTCAATTCAGATTTGATCCAATCAGAGTTCCTGGATGACAAAGGCATTGATGCCATTGACTGCCCCTCCCGTTCCTCTGACCTAAATCCAATTGAGCACCTATGCAACATTATAAAATGGTGCATCCAACGCTGTCAAATACTGCCACAGACTATCCAGGAGCTCGCTGATGCCCTAATCCAGGTCTAGGAGTAGGTCCCCCAGGACACCTTGCTGACTCATCAGGAGCATCCCCAGACATTGTTGGGAGTGCATACAGGCATGCGGGGGGCCATATACTACTATACATATACTTGAATCCAGCCCTTAGTGGGTTGATGATTTTGGTTTCCACTGAAAAGTGTTATGCAATTTTGTTCCAAACAATTATACAATGTACATCAGGAAATTCATGCACTCACTTTTGTTTGTTCTTTAGTTCTTTCAACATCCCACAGTCCATATTATTTTAAGTAGAGATGAACAAAAGCTTAAACAAAAAATAAACTATACAATTATTAGCCACTCACAGTCATTTCCCCTGAGCTTTGGCATCTCATTTGCAGTTCAAACACAGCCAATCATTCGAGGCCCAGATGTCACCACAGCCTGATACTGAGCACAAGAACCATTCAGTGCTCCCTTATCGACTGGCACAGCCCACATCATTTTATGTTCTCCTGCAGCCTTCAAGCACATCATATTTCAAAGCCTCTTTTAGTCAGGCACCTGCCTGCTCCTTGTTTCTGCCAGGGCATGATACTACATTGGCATTATATCTCTATGATGAGGCTTATGTAATTTCAGAAATATGAATGTTATTTATGTACATATTCAAGTGTTTCAAATAACCTTAATTCACCACCTGATTTGGAAGGCATTTCAATGAGAGAAAGAAGAAAACTGTATGTGATATGCACTCCAATCTTCAGGAAAATTGTTACTATAAAATCAATGTAAATTCTGAAGATGTTCTTCAAACCTGTTCCACTGAATGACTGTTTGGTAAATGTGCATGTTTTTTTTTTCTGTTACCAATGCTTTCCAGCTGCTGCTGAAATTTTTAAGAAAAACAACTTTAAAGGTGAATTTACAGTCAATTTTAGCATGAGACTAGGGTCCAGATTTAGTCAGGTTTACACAGCTTTTGCTCGTGTTAAACCTGCACAATCTGTCTGTGTTTGATTTTGAAACATGTGAAGAGGGTCTTCAAAGACAAACAGAGGGGCAGATTGCTCGGCCTATGCAGGTTTAGCATGAGCAAAAGTTGCAAAAATCTTAGTGAATCTGTCTCTAGATGTCCATCAGATGAACCTTGCAAAAAAGTGGTAAAACATTTATTTATTGATGTAGATGTGTTTTCTGTACGTAGGCTATGCTCCGAGGCAGCGCTGCTCTTTCTGTCCAATAACACACATGAGGCTTAAAAATGCCATAGGCTACATAAAACATATTAAGCGGCAATATGTATTTAAAAGATGTTCAAGAAAACGCACATAGTTTTAAACAACATTCAAAACACTGGTTAAACTCTTTATAGGAGGTTAGATTGATTAAATCTAACAACTGTGGCAACGAGCAAACGAGTGCCTCAAAGCCGCTGTTTCATCAACTTGTTTTCATCCAGATAAGGTGCACGCGCCTTAAAGAGACAGGTGCATTGCCTCGCCTCGCCACACCCCCCTCAAAAAATGTTTTATTGTGGATTTATACGAATCACACAAATGACCCATTTGAGATCCAAAGCGGCGAATTTCGCCGAAAGGTGACAAGTTTGCACCTCTGTTTACAGTTTTAAATATTACTCATGATGTAACATCAAAGTTGTTATACATGATTATAAAATTATTTATTGTGATTAATCATGAATGCTGGAGGGATTCAAAACCAATCACACCATATTTACATAATGTTCCCTGTCTTTGAGACATTATGAGCACAAGCACCATTCAGCATTCAGTTTCAACTTCTCAACAGCCAACATTCACAGCTGCAAGTCCTTCAGAACTTGTCTTTTCTAGTTATAATTTTAAAGGAGTCATCACCTGGAAATCACAATTTCTCTTGTTAAAACATGCATATTGGTGTTGGACCTCAGTTGAAACTTGGTGAAAAGCTGGAGTCTGAAAGTGGCTCAGTTTTTTGCTTTGGTTCTTTTTCCAAACAGGAATAGCGCACAAGCGTGCGTATTCCTAGAGCACGAGATTTTGACTCTGCTCCTGTGGTGACGTTACAACAGGAGGCTACTAGCATAAGCTCGGATAAGCATCAGCTCACAGCCGTCCTCAGTGAGAGAGAGCGAGAGAGAGCGAGAGAGAGAGCGAGAGAGAGAGCAAGAGAGAGAGAGAGAGAGAGAGAGAGTGAGAGTGTCAGTGAGTGTGTGTGTGTGGTCTGCACTAGCTTGAACAGTAAGCCCGTGCCCATGAGTTGCTCATGAGGTAAAGGCCCGATGACAATAAGCCCGACTGTAATGCAACATTTGAAGCCCACACCTGAGTCTAAACCTGAATATCAGAAACAGAACTGTGTGCCTCTGGGTGTGTTGGTCTTAAAATGAGGTGTGGTCAAGCACATTGATGGTGGATTGCTATCTTAAGGCAGCTGAAAGAGACAGCACCAAGGACCAACAAAAAGCTGGACCAGTCACAAGTAGGCCTTTTTACCGATACCGAACTTTATGGCGATAACCAACGTCATTTTGCCCATATCAGTATATTCGGTGTTTTTAAAAAAAAGAAAAAAAAGTTGTTTTTGTCTTGTTGGGTGTGTGTAGGTAGGCTACCAGTATGTTCATGCTCCTTTAAGACGCTCGGCTGTACTACTACAGCGTGTGTAGTCAAGAGACGGTGAGACGGAGAAAATGGAGCACGTCAGTTCAGCTGCCGCTGCTGCTGCTGCAGTGGCTGCTGCGGTGGCTGCTGCGGTGATTATCAATCGAATAATCTTGGTGTTTTAATCCGACTATGAAAAATCCAATCCGGTCCGATTTTAGTCAGACTAAGGCGTATACATGCATCTTAAAAATCCAATCATAGTCGGACTAACCCAATTTTCTTGAGTCTCATGTAAAAGCACTGAATCAAAAGTTGCTGTATGAGCGATAGTGGGAAACATGATGTGATGTAAAGCTGCAGTCGGGAGTTATGAGAAAAAGTGGCAATTTGAATGAGTACAGCTCCCTCCTTCTTCCTCTCTGCCTTCAAAGCCCCTCAAACAGAGGAGCCTGCCGTGCACAAGCAGGCTTGTAACCATGGTGACAGAGGAAGCCAGATAACCAAGATGGCGCATTCACATCGTGTTGAACACTCATTGCTTTGGTAGGGCATTGGCAACAAAATAAGCCCCGATTGTTCTATTTCTGATCAATACAACTAAATTACAATGACGAGTGCCTCATGCTGAGTCACTGTAGTAACCCGAGTAACCAACAATATTACTCACATCATGGTAGACAGAGTTACCAGCTAATCATTACCCAGTGCAACACCATGTGGCCCTTCTGAAGGATGAGTAACATTATTTCTCTAAACTAATTCAATCACTTCAGAGTGTACCAAACATAAACTAAACCTTATAACTACCCGGTCACTTGAAAGACACTTTTGCTAACCAGTAGCCATAAAGACAAAGCTAAACACTGGAGTTAACATACAAGCTAACAAGCTAGATTTACCACCAAGCTACGTAGCTCAACTGCAACATCATAAGGCCATATGCACTATTGTGAGTAGTACTGTAACTGCCGGCACCATAGCCTTGTGGTTAAAACATAGAATGAAACATATATCAAGCAGGGGTCCTTACTTGTCCAGCAGAAAAGTGGCTAACTCTGTGTCACTCTTGAATCCTTACAAATCCTGCAGCTCCCTCCACCTCTGAAATGACCATCGATATTTATCCTGGTTTTCTTTCTGGCTCAGTCCAATTCTTTGTTTTTACACTGCTTTTCTTCGTCAATCTTATTTCTTCTCTTTGATGTGGGCAATGGTGGGGCATTTTTCTGCTCAGTTGCTTCTCCGCAATTGTTTACAGTTTGGGCTTGGGCTTGAACCTATCTGACCAGCTGAGAGCAAGGGCTGTGCGGGGGAAGGGGGCTGCCAGCAGCGTATGCATGAGAATGACTGGCAATTCTCAGACACTCCCCTTAACGCTAGTTACAGACTACATCTTCAAGAGGTGAGCTGGTGAGGAACTAGAGTGGGTCGTCCAGTAATCGGAAAGGTCACTGGTTCAAATCCCTGGCTCCCCCTGCTGCGCGCTGCAGTATCCTTGAGCAAGATAATGAACCTCAAAATTAGAAGTTAGAAATAAGAATGTGTGTATGAATGGGTGGATGTTACAACTGTTGCAAAGTGCTTTGAGTGGTCAGTATGCTGGAAAAGCGCCACAATAACGCAACTCTGAGGGGACCTCATATCCAGAAATACATAGTAAACCCACCCCCATAAACAAGGTCATCACCCATCACAGTATTTCACTGTGGGCATCACAGTAATATACCAATGCCGTAGACATCGCCAAACCCTAAGACGTGTCCATTAGAGCTAACATGAACTTGTAGTCCATAATGCACAAGAGTGTACCTAAAGCCACACTTACCAAAATGATAGATGAAAGAGAGCCAAAGACCCATAAGGACAACATGTACTTACTTGTTGATAAAGAAGACATCACACATGCCTGGTTTGTCTATAGCTTACATGTATACATTACAAAAAGTAAGCCATAAAAGTGGCATTACCTGAGCCTTTCTGTGAGCCTTTCCTCTTCTTGAGTGCTTTCTGGAGAATTTCCTTCATAGTTACCTTCAAACTGTCCACAGGGATTAGGGAGAAACCATGTGCAGCATTTCTAAAATGGAAGAAAGCAAAGTAGGTTAAGGATGCCTCTACCTGTAGATTGCTCTCAATTATCCAGACAAATAAAAATGTGGTAAACAACAATCCACTGGACCTGGTACAGTACAACTTCGGACAAGTTCTTCCTAATGCTTTCTTCGCATCTGACTGAATAAACATGTGGGCCCACAGTAGGTTAGAAGTAATGGAAGCTCCCTTTAGCGCTAGCACACACCGCCAAGCTGGGAGTGGGATCTGATCCTGTGTGTGTTATGAATATTCCATCTATTTCTGTTTAGCTTTGACTTCAGTAAATCTCTTTGACTGTTCTCTGGACACTTTTGGAGCGATCACAGTCACTATACAATTATAATGGTGTAATATCAAAAATAGACATTCAACAGAATGCATGTTACAATACAATGTAGTTGAAAATAATATTATTTGCTATAAACTATAATAAACACAATGTAAATAAATGGGATATTTTGTTAGCTGACTTTTGAACCCCTAAACAGGATGCAAGACATTTGGCTAAACTAACACAGTTGCAAACCAAGTACAGCCCCACACAGCTGAAGCACTCTCTGGGGGTAGTGCCCTTGACATGAGAAGGGACAATCTCGACCTCTTTCAATGGGCATGAAACGGTCATTGATAAAGCTCCATCTTCAAAAACCTTCTTCCAACTATGACTAAAAACATGGAGAACTAAAGGTGCTCTAGTCAGGATTTTGGAGGCAGATCACCAATTACCAATCAAAAGGATGGTTCTTTTATAGTGTATAGTTTTTGGTTATCTGTGACATAACAAAACCACCATGAAAATGTTGATTAAATAAATAATCACATTTATTTGAAACATTAAATTAAACATAAAATCTAACAAAGAAATAGGTTTCAAACTAACAGAAAACATATGTGTAAACTGTTATATAACAGAATAAAGAAAAAAAAAATGGATAGAATTTGGGGAAAATTCTGTGTCTCACTTGTCTGAGTCTTTGTATTGAGTGCTTTGTTACTGAGGCCATATTGCACCACCTCATCACTGCTTCTATATTGCTAGTTTCTGAAGATCACTTTGTCTGAAGCCCTATGATTGATTTGTATGTCCATACACATTTCACATTCTGATAATAGAAAGACAATACTATGAAAATGGTTGGTAGCTAAAACACATTTTCATTAATATGTGCCAGTCACAGTGATAAAAGTCAGCTTGGTATATGTATGTTACTGCACACCTGGGAAAATGATGATATAAACAATATTTACATCTTCCCCCCACATTTATGAATATGAGCCTGCTTACATTCTGACAAACAGCGACTGTCTGGAAGCAAGCCCAGGTGAGGAGTATTTCTCCACCAGCGCCAGAGTGCTGAAACCAAACTTATGGATTGGCTCATTGGAGTCCAGTGGGGGAAAGTCTGTGTCAACCTCGCCATCGTCCTCAGCAATGTGGAGACAGTAGGCGTTCACATTCTCACTGTGGTGAGATGTGACAGACAAGTGAGGAGAGAGAAGAGTTTATTAAATGGAAATTGGCATTCAGTGAAACTGGTGTTGAAATGTGTTTGTACTCACTTGAGTTTAGGTTCCCGTCCCTCACTTGTGTACTGCCAACAAATGAGCCCAATGAGGTCGTGGACACGGGCATTGGCAATCGTCACTACTGTCATTGGATGTACTTTCTCCTGAGCCATCTGCATTGAGAGGTAGACGTCTATCTTTTTTGTAGCGGTTGTGCCAATGTGGCCCTAAAAGGTGAAGAGATGGGTTAGGGTTAGGGGAAAAACAAAATAGAAAAACCCTAACTAGAGAGAGAATAAAGGGATAGAACGCAACAGTTTAAGCATGGCATGTTATTCATGTGGATGATTTTTGACACACACCACCCATCCAAACACTGTTGTGGACTTAGTACATCACCATGGCAATAACACTCCCCGGTGGCGGTGCCCCCCCCAGCAGGACAATAAGCATGGACAGCGCGAGGAACCCAACAAACAGCCCAAGAGCCTTGATCAGGCCTCCAAATTCCCCAGATCCCAATCCAATCAAACATCTATAGAATGTGATGGAACAAGTCCAATCCATAGAGGCCCCAACCCCCAACATACAGGACTCAAAGGATCCACAACAAACGTCCCAGGGCCACCACAAGATGAGAGGGTGCTTGTTACAGGTTGGCTGCAGTCGCAAACGACTGCGACTTATTTCAATCCATTAGTTTGAAATTAGTTTAAAAATTACTTGAAGATAAATGAACAGGAACAAAATGTGGAATAACTCACCTTGCCATCAAATTTGGAGTATTCATTAAAGGGGTTGTTGAGCTGCTGGGGACACTGCTCCAGTCGCAGTGAAAGAGTGGACTTGGTACCTGTTGTGCGCGGCCTGTCTTTAAAGTCCCGTTTTTCAAACAGGGACCCCAGATCCTCCACTGGATGCAGAACAACATGCAACAAACACTGGGTTAATTTCAAATACAATGAACACAGCAATTACTTTTTCTTTCTGCTTCTTTCTGCTGTTATCCAGTGCAGCTGCAGTTATTAACACAGTTGAGACACTCCCATAGACTCCTGTTGGAACTGGAGCATGCGGAAGTGAAGCGTGTCATGGGCAACTGATAGTTCCAAATATTGAATAGTTCCAGCACTGAACCCCATTTATTTTCCATGTTTCCCAAGCTTGCTGGCTGGTAACATGATGAAATGACTGGATTATAATAAATGTAGTAGGAAAGTGATA
The DNA here is from genome assembly GCA_903131615.1 of Diplodus sargus. NCBI lineage: Eukaryota > Metazoa > Chordata > Actinopteri > Spariformes > Sparidae > Diplodus > Diplodus sargus. The sequence goes on from CAEMYA010000029.1 coordinate 538,113, forward strand.
GAAAGTACAACAGCCAATATGCTTCTGAAATGAACTGGAGTGGAAAGGAGCAAAAATGGGAATACTAAAGTAAAGTACAAGTAGGCTACCTTAAAATTGTAAGTACAGATCTGAAGTAAATGTTCAGGTACTTCACACACTGTGGGAACACATGCATACATCTTAAATTTAACAGAGCAGAGGTTTAAACAAGTTTTATCCACAGTACCAAATTCAGGAAAAATGTACGTTTTTTACACAAACATTGACTAGATGGCTGTTTCCTGTGAGTGAATTAACTGCAAGTGTAGGTTATATGATTAAAAACATTAAACATAAAGTTTAACAAATAAAAAGTATTTCAAAACTCCCCATGTTTTTTGCGCAACAGCGATGTCTGTAACTACTGCTGTTTGAAACTATTGAGAGTAACATGAACAAAATGACAGTTTGGCGGCCAAAACAAAGTCTTACAACTCTGATATCAAACAACGCTGCTGTTACCATCATGCGGCACATTTTATTTCACAAGTCTTTTCATTTCACATCTTAGAATGAAAAAAACATCATGGGTTCTTATTGTGGCTTTAAGATTTTTCACTCAATATTTCATTAAATATCAATTATATATCAAATATAATATATGTAATTTCAGCATTCAGTATCCTAAGGAGCTTAATTAAAGCTAAAAAAAAATCACTACAAGAAGAAAAACTAAAAGGCATGTGTAAAATGTATTTAGTTAAATGTGCATTTCAAAAAAAGTAAGGAACACTACCTGATTGGGAGGATGTCCTCTCTTTCCACTGAATGTTTTTACACTTGATTTGGTTCTGTCGTTCTTTCCTTAACCTCTCAAGTCTTTGGGCTGAAAGGAAAGAACATCTTTTAAATTTATGTCACATGCATAAAGTGTTGACAGAGAAAATTAATCTTCACAGAAGTCATACAATGGAAATACCAGTGCACTGTACACTTCTGTTTAAATGTACAGTAAATTTCACTGGGCCAGTGTGAGCAATATGAGAAGAAAAGGACACTTATTTTCAGACACAATGACTCTCTGCCATGTGATTATTCAATCAATTCAAAATATCTTGTTTGTCCCCAGGGGACAATTAAAGGCATTATTTGATGGATATGACCCACCCCTATACAGAGAGTGATATACACACATTTGTACAGTATACACACAAAGAACAACATAAAATAAAACTGGTATACTTTGTGAAAATGTTTTTTGTTCATCCCTCTTATCTTACCAGCAGCCCCAGGTTTCTCGCGGCTGTCTTGTTGGGTTCCTGATGAGACAGCCACCACATGTCAGTGCTCAATCTCAAGTCTGAGAGGCTCATAGGACTTCAGCTTTCTACCCAAAACCCAGAACCATGACCAGCACTCCACCAAACTGACTACAAAAGTCAAGAGAGTCAAAAGGAAACATGCCGTCTACCTTTGGACTCCCTCTTTCACCAAAACCACATTTATCTTCCAAATAAAACACCTAAATGTAGCTTCTCATTTGATTCAAGCTCATTGATTTATTTCTTTTCTTTGATGTACTGTTGTTGTTCTTGTTGTTATTATGTGCAGTGTCCTTGAGTGCTATGTAAGGTGCCTTTAAATAAAATGCATTATAATTATTACTGTTCTGTGATGGAATGAGTGGAACATGAACTAATTTGCCATAAAAGAAACTCATGAGTTTGGTTCAATAATGAATTTATTATAGGTCCTCTGAAAATGTGGCGAGATCTGTAAACAGTTGCGTAATTAAGCCCAATTGGCAAATGTCAGAAAGGAAACAGCAGTTTTGCTTCACTACAGAAAAAAGTCTTATAGGTCAGATTATAAAACAGCAAAATAAAGTGTCTTAATGACAGAAAAGATGATAGATGACCTCGACATTCAATAAGATAGTTGTGTGTGTCAGGTGTTTATGTATATGTATAAAGATGCCGAACATAGATCGACTACAACATAACTTGATTGTTTGATAAACTGCTTCTCCGGCCATCATAAAAATCCATAATCCACATTATCTTATGCTATTTAACTGGTTATGAGTACTCAAAGTAAAGGGGATGTTGTCGCCCAAAAGGGGGCACCAGTTTGACAGTATTGTTTTGCATTGTGCAAACATGTCGATACCAGAAATCTAGACAGAGATGCATATGATTGTGGTGGATCCGATAATTTGGAACCAATTCTTGATTCCCATCCTTAGTGCTACTCACCTCATAGCAATTGTAAGCGATCACAGTGAACTGCAATCTATCCCCATGCTTTCCAGTTATGTGGCAATAACGTTCCTTAGCACACAATTTGCTTCAGCATCACTTGATCACTGGCCCAGATTAGACACACAAGCCCCCTTTAAAACAACAGCAGAACAGGCTTTCTGACTAACAACAATGACAGGTGTGCCTGACAGAAAGCCTGCTCTGCTAACCAGCCAGAGCCTGGAGATGCGCCTACCTGTGTTAGAGCGCCGACGGATGCCAAAGTCCCAGCTGGAGGTGATGTCCATGGACTGGGAGAGGTCACAGGCATGATTGTCCGTGAGACTGCTGCCCCCCTCACTCAGGGAGCCCGACCCTGTTGACCCACAGCTGCTGCCGGGCACCAGAGTCAGCTGGCACTTCTCTAGATCCACATCCTGGTCTATTAGTACCATCTCACACATTCCTGTGTCATCGCTGGTCACATGAGACTGTCTGATGTGGGCCAGAATAATGGCTGGATTGTCCAAGAAAGCCATTTCCTCCGCTTTATTAAATGTGGCTTATAGCTTGGATATTTAGTCTTTGTATCACTCTCTTGCATGTATGCCAGACAATTGCTTTCACCTCCTTTCAATCTCTCTCTGAGAGTGTTAAAAAAATCACTGATGACAAGTGGAGAGCACTCATCTTTTCCATCTTCTGTTCTTGCTTATTCTCTCTGACCCAGGGCAGGGAAGGTGCCAGTACCTGTTCAAAGTGAGACAACAGTTATATGATGCAGGCTGGAAATGGTGGGTTAAGCTTGAGCACTAGAACCAAGTGTATTTTTTAAAAATTCAACATTTATGATACTAAATGGTTTGAAGCCTGGTTACTCATGATGGGGCATAACTTCAGTTTGGCGCCTTTTCATGTCACCATCACTATGATTTGATGTCTAAGGAAGGACCGATTCTGTAGCTTCAAGTGCAGCACTATGAAATGCCCTCAAAAATATGCACTGTTGTCCTCATATGTTAAAAATATGATGCTGCTCAGTCTCTATTCAAGCAGCACCTATGGTACACTAAAATCTGGATCACTGCATAATTTCTGTCAAAAATCAAGCCAAGGAATACATGTAATTCAGTGGTCAGTGGCATATTCAAATATCAAAAGCATACAGTAGTAGGTTCCAAAGTTCTCAGAAAACTAGCTAAGATACTTCAAGACCCCATTACAAATGACAACAGCTTAAGTAGAAGATTCAATCTTTGAAAAAAACATCCATTAATTTCAGAATATCCAAGTATTTGGTATGTCCCCCTTTCGCTTTAGTGACAATGTGTATTTGAGTTGACTGAAGTTTCTTACTCTCTGTAGGCTTCATAGATTTTCTATTTGCCAAATGTGGGTAACACAGCCCACACAGCTCTTCATGAATAGCAGTGAGTAAATCCAAACACTTCATAAGTCATCTGCCATTCAACATGTTTCATATTTTAGATATAGTATTTGATACATTATTATTACTGTTATCAATATTATTATTGTTGTTATTAGCAGTAGTGGTACTAGAGGTGTTTTTATACTATCGGATGGGATCACTAGCCAGGAGCCATCCAATAGCAAAACAGTTATGTGATTTTTCGGTAAAAACACTCGCGTTTTATCACTGACTCTCCACTAGGATGTTCTTTTGACACTTGTATTGACCCGTACACAGATTGCCTTTTACAAAACACTGGTTTGACTGGCCTTAGTATTTACACTGTGAACACAACGCTGTTGTTAATTTCAACACGAAGATGTGATCTTCGCAAGGGCAAAACAATCCCATCCAACGGCTGCACATCAGCATGACTGAGATACCTAAGTTAGCATGTTAAAAGTAGCATGCTGTGACACACAGTTGCGCTAGGGCTTCATCTAACGTTTGCAAACAAACACCAGATACACAGTAACACATCTTTAAAATCCTATCTAATATGTCCCACTGTGTGGAGGATTTTCGTAAATTTGTTAAGAGTCGGTTCCTGCAAAGTGCTTCTCCGATTGATGATAACTGCAGCTAATGCTGAGCTGTACTAACGCCAGGTAGTCAAGTTTTCTTCACTTGAAACGAACCATTATATGTGGACAGTTCCATGATTAGCTTATCTTACACAAGAAGTGGTACTTCTATACGTGGTAATATTCTTAAATACACACACCGACCAGCCTGTGTAACTAGGGATGACTCCCAGTAGCTTTGACGTTAGCTAGCTGGTGTAACTTAGCTATTGTGTTCCCTAGCGTAGCTCGCCATCCTAAACTTCGATAATTTGCTAACTTAAAAATCCACTACAAACTAAACCAGCGTTCACCTCACCTCACCTAAAAGTAGCAACAAGGTATGAAGCTGGCATTCAGACTGTAAATGCATTTAGCCACGAATGTCAGTGCAAGTGGCATAGCTTATATCTAACGTTACTTAGTTCGTAAGCCTGTTCGGCTAACATCACTGACGCTTTCATCGGGTAACGTTAGCTGGCTCTGGTTAGCTTCGCACAGTTGTCAGTTCATAACGGCGTCCCACCTTTAGAAGTCACATTCGATGAGAAAATGAAATGTCCTCATTGTCCCATTTTATCCACACATACTCCCAGCGGTGACAGTTACTATGTTCATGAGGAATGCCGCACTATGACAAAATCATAACATAACTGTAAGTCAATACTGTGCTCAGTCTAGCTTTAGCAGCCCAGTTTCACTTCCGGTTCCATTTCTTCAGAATAAAAGTCACGTTGGTTTTCGGAGAAAAAGACAGTAATTCAACATTATTTGCAACATGTCAAGCCGATGTCGGTTCTCCATAAAAAGAATGTCTGTATTCATCAGAGGAACGCTTGACTATATGTAGGTAGGTCCATATTAACCTTTTAAGGGGCCATAACACGAACATGAACTGTAGACGTGTATTGACCAATAGGTTTCTCATTGCATTGTGTACAAGTACCTGCTAATCACTGATTAGTGCAAGGTGAAGTCCATCAAGCACTGTAAATGCATAAGGTTAGCAAACCAACACCAGATGCCCTGCAACCTATTTTTTTTAATCAGGGCCGCAGCATTTTAGAAATACTGAGGTCATGCCTCCAACCCTAAGACTAGTATAAATCTGTGCATTTCTCTGCATTTTCTGAATAAGATCAGTGCCTACAAATGCATGAACATTTGGATCTAATTCTGACAGAAAATAAAGAAGATAATTAACAAATATGGCAAATTTAGACTTAAATGAATTAAACTTGTTTATTTGCTAAAAATAACAATGAAATAGTTCACACAATATGTATTAAGCAATTATAAATGTTAGAAACTTCAACTCCATAATGGCCATCCAAATAATGTTTATGAATGAACTACACAGTATTATTATCCATTTACACCGTATTATGAATATGAATTGCAACTTTCCTAGAAACAGTTGCTAATAAATAGTTTATAAAGAATTTAATTGGTTGTTAACAATGAATATATCAGTTTTTTGCATATTTGCAATTTCTATTTAAATGTTTATTTCAATTATATCAATGACCCAGAAAAAGTTACAGAGGGCATGTCCTTAAAGATAGCTACAACACTGCACACTAGTTGTGTGTGTGACTTTATTTATTTCATGTAATCAAAAAAATAAACTGTAATCATAAAGGATTTGAATCTAATTTTAAAATTGTTTTTTTCCTCAAAATCTAATAATGAATTCATGTATTCAGATGTTTTCTTGAAGGTCCCAATCATTTCAGTTCATATTGTGTGATTTTGCCTGGTTGGA
>CAEMYA010000029.1:580690-601487 GCA_903131615.1 Diplodus sargus
TATATATATATATATATATATATATATATATGTATATATATATATACACAGTATATATATATACCGGTATATATATATTATATACATATATATTATATATGTATATATATCCAATATGTGTCTTAAAAGGTGATCATTTAAATGTTAAAATCTATTCTGAAATGTGCAGACAACACATGATGTCACACTGAACCAATTACCATTGGAATTTAAAAAAAATACCAAATATAGATGATAACAGTGTACTGATTATTTTACATTTAAACACATTTGGAACAATATGGTTCATTATACTAGAGAATGCTAACAACAACACTTTTTGATCTGTAGTTAAGAAATGTTTAAAATGGCCTTTTTGAAATCAGTGCCATTCACATGGTATTTATTTCATCACTTCTTTAACTCATTTTTCCTATCCTTCTTGATCAAAGAAAAATGTCTGGTTATGTTAAATATTAAGCTCCCTGTAATAAGTAAGTATTATTTAATAGGTAATCAGACTCTTATAAAAACAACATGTTAACAGTTAATGCTGAAGAGCATTAATATATATCTTATTAGTTTCTTATAATTGTTGATAACAGCATTACAGTCATATTTTTTGAGTTTAACTAACTTACCTATTATGTCACTGTTAAAGCTACACCAAGCTATTTTATGCGTTTAATGCCTACAGTATTATGCACTTATTAACGATCAACTTTATACTGAAGGATAAAGTCGTGCAATTTAAACAGGGTTAGGCTTAGGGTTATTCCCTGTAATAATGTTTTGATAAGATTAGAATTGCCATTTGCGAGATCCAACAGCAAATAAGTTCCTATAACAAAAAGATACAATTAATAAACTCATATAAATACGTTAGTTCGTGACAGAGACTTGTCTTTAGTTAGGTTTGTATTAGGACTATTTCAAATCATCAGGGTGATATGAAAGACATGCATAAGTTATATAATTATATCCATATGGAACTTCTCCTTTTATAATGAAATTTTTTGTTTCTGTCTCCATGTGCCAGTGAAAACTGGGATGATAAACCCAGAGACATGTGGTGCTCAGTAATTTAAATCTAAATCTAAATTGTCTGCTCACATTAGTTATTCTCAAATAGGAGGAAACAATGTACTTGTTGTGGACTGTTTTCCTCAGCGGAGCAATCCTATTGTGGCGCTCCAGTGAGTATCTGAAGCAGCACGATGGTGTTTGAGGGAATTTGTGTGTTCATGGTGAGGAAGGCATTGGTTTTAATCAATTATTTTTCTATAATTTTTTGATGCAAACATCTCTTAACTGTGTCATATGATATGTAAACAAATGCAAATGTGCGTGTGTGATTTTGTGTGTGTGTGTGTGTGTGTGTGTGTGTGTGTGTGTGTGTGTGTGTGTCTGACTGCTATTGTCTCATGAGAAAATTGTATATCATATTGTTTTTCACTGTGTTTTGGGAAATGCAGCTCACATTTTAGTGTCGATAGTGAAGCAGATGGATATATATATATTTATATATATAATCTTTGCCCTGTCAGTGTAACCTCTTAATTATTCATGATGAAACTGGGTGGTATATGGGATATTTCACTGTAAAACTGAGCAGGCTTAGTTTACTAGAAACTAGAGGAGCTGGTGTCTTCAGCATTAATCAGAGCAGAGACCCCGGTCGGTGAGGATCCAGGAGTAAATCCTGGACCTAGACACAGCGAGCTGTCCACATCTCTAAATACACACCACCCCCCTGGGAGCAGGGAGCAAAGAAAAGAGGCGGGGGGTGTAGACGGAAAAACACAGGAACCAGCAGGAGCTCCTTAAAGCCCTGTTCTGTTTGGATACCACAGCTGACCAACAGCCAAGCTCAGCACTAGAAAAACAAGCCTTCATGAAAACTTTACAGATTAGGTTTCATCGCCTCTCCAGACTCTTGCCCCAGCAGCCACAGGTTGTCCTCCTCCCACAGTCTCCAACATTGACTAACTACAGTGATTTATGCCACTGGTCCCCTGACCCCACCTTGACTTCAAACAGAGGCAACATGAGACAGTAGGTGGACGTGGTGTACAGGGAGCTGTGGAGGGACAGTTTTCAGGATACAGCTATCTGAGGAGTACTTCGGCCTTTAAGAACTCAGTCCAACGTTACATTTCATTAGGTGCAGTTCTCAATTGTATCTTGTGACAACACTGCACGTATGGTTTAGTTGGGTTAAGGCAAACAAAACCTTCATCATTGTTAGAATAAGGAAAATATTTTGTTTTGGCTTAAAGTATCTGTTTTGGTTGCCACAGACATGCCTGTAAATCCCTCTACCTCCTGATGTGAAAGTCAGATCATACACATGTAATATGACCACAAAGTGTTGCACATATTGTAGAAATGCTGAGATGGCACATTTGATATGTGTATATTCGAACATATCAATGGTTTGCAGAACCTGGGCTGAACTGTCAATGGGCAACAAGAGATCTTAACAATGGAAAAATACAAGTCTGAATATTTTTATTTATGGACTGTAGATGCTAATGGGAGGAGGCAAGAATGAGGTCTTAATGAAAAAAATATTCAGACTCACAAACTGAATGGCTCTTCAGCCATTTTGCATGCAACACTCCTTAACTTCAGATCCTCCATTTAGTGTCTCCTGTTAAGTTGTGCACTGTCCTAGTATCAGCTCATGAGTGAAAAGTAACTGTTGTGCATCAGTTTTGTTTTGCACTGCACAGCGAATCTGGTGAAAATGATTGAAATGTTATTGAACATCACTTATGGGTAACACTATAATTACTATCATAAGTAAATGACACATTTATAGTTAATCAAACTTTAGTTACTAGTTATTTGACTGTTAACAAACAACAAAAACATTTATTAAGACAATATGTATGGTAAAATTGCAGCCGATGTTATAAACCTGTATTAAAAATCATTTCATTGTTTGAGAGTGAAATAACTATGAACTACAGTGTAAATAACTATTAACTTAAAGGGACAGTGTGTAATATATCCAGTATTTAGCACCATCTAGCTGTGAGGCTCTACATTGCAACACTATTTTGCTCACCCCTCCCGTCCTGACGACGTTCCAGAAGCTACGGTGGCCCTGATTTTTCAAATTTTCAAAATATGGACTCTTTCCCAACAGCGTCGACTATTTCTACTGATTCAAGTAATGAGGTAAAGATGTAGTTAGTTAGATGTTAGTGATGAGCGCTTTCGCTGGGCTCTCTCTCAGTTCCACAGTCAAGCTAGCTCTGAGCTAAATCGCGTTTAGCCTTACCACGTAGTGCTTTGTGTCCCTCTCGGCAGTCCATAGTTGTTTTACACCCGGAAAGACATGACGGCCTCCATAGAGCTTACCCGTGCTATGTATATTCAGATAGGTAATCTCAGGAGGATATGTCAGATTGTTGGCAGAGGTAATTGTACAACAATGCGGACTTACTCATGAACGAAGCTGATTTGAGTTAATAAATTACTTAAATAGTTACACACTGTCCGTTTAACATTTCTCAATGGTGGTTATTATAGTGTTAAGCCATAAATGATGTCTTACAAAACATCATGTTGGACACAGCATCTGACCACATTTCATTGCTACTGCACACATTTGATCCCTTTACCTACAGTCAGTTTTGAGTTTTATTACACAGGTTTAGGTGTATTTAGTAAGTGATTTGTGTTTCTTCCCACTGACCTCAGAACAGCTTGGCATTCCTCTGCCACACTGGGACAGACTCTAAAAGTTGACAGAGCAGCAAATCATGAAGGGGCTGCAGGTCGTCTCTGATGAATGCTTGGTGATGATAAATCTGCCATCTACATCCACGCCACCCTATCAATCAGTGGTTAATACCACAGCAAGGCTACTTGAACTAATTCCATTAATCCCATATCACATACTACTGGAGTCTCAACTTGGCAGAAGATGTGAACGATCAGGTGTAACTCACATTATTTCATAATCATAGTTAAAAAACGTTTTCAGATTTATAGAGAGATGGCTTATGGTCAGTGCTCATATCTTCTCATGGGAATGGTATGGTTCATATAGTAATAATGAAATGAGTGTGCAAGCTTTTTAAATTGAGCAACATGTTTTTAATCCTGCATTAAAATCAAAATACTGTAAGGCTGTGGAGGTCAGGATGGTGGATGGGTGTGTGGCACTTCTGACTTCTGCAACCCGACATTTCTGCAAAATCACAGATAAGTTAAACTTTTTTAACTGTAAACTTTTTCTTTAGGTTCAATATTCAATGCTCCTTTTGTGACAACACTCTGGTTAGGTTTACACACATAAATCACTTGGTTAGGGTTAGGAGAGCCTCATCATTTGGATTAAGATACCTGTTTTGGGTCCCGAAATAACCAGTGATGTCACGCTTTACAAATGTGGAAACACAGACTCCCAGTGGTCTTTGGCTTGTCAGCCTTCTCATCCACCACTATCCCCTCTACCTCATGACATGAAAGTGAGGTCACAAAAATGTAATTCAGTCACAAAACTATGTGGACTCATCATATGCAGAGATTTCCAAGACAGAAAACACAATTTCTCTTGCCGAGTTTGATAGCAGGGAAGCAGCATGTGCCAACATGACAGCTGACTGGCATAAACGTTTTAAAAATGTAATCTGGGAGGCATTACTGTTCCTTCAAAATGTATTTTTTGGACAGTAGTAATTAGACATCATTTTTAGGGGATAGAGTTGCTAATACACATGAGTATCCCTAGGAATTTTGTTTGTATTGGGCTACTCTGCAACACACAGTATACTATATGTCCACTGCTAATGTTCAGTGTACATGCAGGTGGAGAGCAGGGTGTTCAGGGTGGTGGATGGGTTTGTAGAGCATCTTGGTTTCATTTTTAAGAAAGCGTAAAACATTTTGTCTTCACTGTCACCATTACTGTAACCCTACCTAAAGGTTTGCGATGCCTAACCATATCCATACCTTAACCATACTGTAGCAACTACCAACTAGTGAATAATGACCTGGTGGTACTGAAGGCTTCTCCTCACATATTGAAGCCCAGTGTCCACCAAAATACATGTTCTGGTCAGGATTTATGTGGCCATTCACCTAGTGCTGGAAGCAGTATCAGCGAGCACGAATCACTGATCAAAATGTTGTTAATTTATTTTACCACCATCTGTTGCTAGTTATTAGTGTCATTATAAGTATAAAAATATATATAAAACCAACTTTAAGTTAAGAAAATAGTAATATTTATTTTGCTCAACCAAAGAAAACAGACTGATGTTAACTGTATAAATCAAAATTAAGAAGCAAATATATAGGAAACAGAACAGCAAACAGAATTTGGGAAAAATTAGCCATGGTAGCTCACATGGTGGAGCGCACACATTGTAATAAGGCTGAGTCCTGGATCCAGCCAAGACCAAAACATTATTTATACAAAAAAAGTCTGTGTCCTAGTTGTGTCAGTGTCTGTCTGAGGTCTTTCTGCCTTGCAGCCACTCCTCTACCACCTGGTTGCAGCTTTATCTGGTTACTTTCATCGCTGACAGGAGTTTGGTAAAATGTACACTGATGTTAAGTCCCTGTAACTCCAACTCAAAGTATTTTTACCTCAAACTGTACTCAGCTGAAGTAAACACACACCAGAAGAGGCTCTAATAAAAACTACCTTGTGTTACGAAGTAGACACAGACACAGGTGAGATGAAGTTAGAAGATTTATTATGTACAGGAGAATAGAGGTGATGAGGAGAGGAGATGATGGCCGGCAGGGGCCAGGGGGCAAAGTGAGATGGCATTGCTGGTGTGAAATGAGAGAATGAGGGGAAGTGTGGCTGGGAGTGGATAGCTTAGACGCTAGGAGGTTGCCTGTGGGCAGGCAGGCAGGCAGGCAGGCAGGCAGGCATGCGATGGTCCAAGGACACAGAGAGGAAGGTTAGTAATACAAATCACTAGGAACACACACTTAGCTGGCCTTAAAGTGTAGCTACCACTGAGTTTGAAACAATGATCTGGTGAGGAGTGGCTGTGTAGAACCTGGGTTATGTACACTGCTGGAAGATGAAACCTGGAATACTGGGAAGAAAGAAAACAGCAGAGACCTGTTGGTAAAGGCCTTCTGTGGATCATGTAAGAGGATGATCCACAGAAGTGTTGCTCAGTGGTGTTGCTGATATTGAACTTCAGCAGATTATTGTTGAACCATGTGATGAGGCTCTCATCAATTAGTTGGACAATTAGTTTCTAAGGCTAGACAGCATGTTTCTCACTGGACATAAGTCACTGAAATCATACATGTTGACTTAAATTCCACTGAAAACATCATTTAATACCTTTAATTATGTACATTCACATTTTCTCTACATACAGTAGACAGACCTGCAACTTCACCGGTTTGCAGAGGCATATAACCAAGAGGTGGCAATTTGTGGTATTTCATGCTAATTACTCTTGGTTGACATTAGTATAATGTATTATGTTTACATTTATTATGTTATTAATATTATTATACACGAATCCAGCTGGGTTTATTTATATATTGGCATTATACTGACATGTTTTCTGAAGAATTCATAGTTGTTCATCTGATACTGCAGAAGGTGGCACAGACTGCATGTTCTATAGAAAAGGCTTTTTTTTGTAGGTCAAGACTTGTAGGACAAGAAGTTAGTTTACTCACAAGATGTGTGTGACATGACACAAGGGGAAACTTTAACCATAGGAACAATATGACATCACACTATTGTGGTAAGGATTGTGTGCACTCCGCAGCACTATTTGTTGTTTATGCCTGAGTGCAAGTCAGTAGCCAATAAATGGTCAGTCGGTGGGTTTTATGTCCCACATTCTTACTGCTCACGGTTTAATATGTGAACCTCACTTTTCCTCCCAAGCACCACCTCTGCACTTCAGCCAGCTGCAGCTCTAAACATGTCTTTGACATGAAGAGGTTTATGTAGTAGATTCATAATGGGTCTGTGGATCAAAGAGTGAGTCACAGCATCAGAGCCAAACCACCACCAGGGGATGGAGGAGGAGGTCGGGGCACAGGCCATTCTGTAGCGTCGACCGTAACAGTCAGATTTATAGAGCATGTTCGGGTGGGACAGCAGGACCGTGGAGTTTGTTGAATTAATTATTTTAATGACCAGTGACAAGCCAGAGAGCAAATAAGAACCAGATCCTCCCAACAATAGTTCATATGAGACAGACAGACGTCATCGTGTTGACACTGTTTTATATGTGCCCCACTATGTCATGTCTTGACCCAAGGTTTGGCCAGACTACTGATTGGTTTATTTTTTTAGGTTCACTTCCCACAACTGCAACTAGTCTGTTTTTGTGCTTACTGCCCACATCCTTATGTCAAACACTGGCTGTTTTCAATTAAATACCAACTCAGGATATATTCTGTTTAAGTTTGCTACTTGCTTCTTGCTTTTTCTCACTATACTTTTAAATTGTTGATTACAAATGTAAATGGACACTGCATTTAATGGATTGACATTTGTAACCAACAATGTTTTCTCTTGAACTTCTGGCTGTATCACAGTCCCTATGTGGTGTAATACAGCTGAAACCTCCAGTACAAGATTCAATCAGGTTCTCGCTTTTTTACGCTGAAAAAGAAGGAAGAAAGCAAGAATAAGAAAGAAAAAGGTTTGCACATGTCAGTGATCAACAAATGTGGAGTGTATGAACAGATGGACAGCTCAACTTAAAGCTGCAGTCTGGAGTTTGGAGAAAAAAGTGGACTTAGCCAGAATTATTTGAATGATACAGCTCCCAGGTCCCTCCTTCTTCCTCTCGGCTGCTGCAGTCTGCCTTCAAAGCCCCTCCCACAGAGGAGGAGCCTGCTGTGCACAAGCAGGCTTGTAACCATGGTAACAGGGGACACCGAATAATCAAAATGTCACATTCAAAATAACAACATAAGCCCTGATTGTTCTATTTCTGATCAATACAACTAGATTACGATGACGAGTGCTGATCACTAATCACTGTAGTTATCCCGACAGCAACGCCAATCCAACTGCAAGTATTACTGTAACTGCCGCCACCATAGCCTTGTGGTTAAAACATAGAATGAAACATATATCAAGCAGGAGTCCTTACTTGTCCAGCAGAAAAGCAGCTAACTCTGTGTCGCTCTTGAGTCCTAACAAATCCTGCAGCTCCTCCACCTCTGAAATGATGCTCCGATATTTGTCCTTGTTTTCTGTCTGGCTTGGTCCAATTCTTTGTTTTTACACTGCTTTTCTTCATCAGTCTTCTTATTTCTTCTCTTTGACGTGGGCAATGGTGGGGCATTCTTCTGCTCTGTTGTTGTTGTCTGTTCTCCTCCATTGTTTACAGTTTGGGCTTGAACGTATCTGACCAGGTAAGAGCAGACACTGCACCTGTGCGGGGGAGGGGTACTGCCCAGTACACGCTGTGTGAGGGAGGGGGGCTGCCAGCAGGAGAATGATTGACACTTCTCAGACACTCCCCTTGGCTCTGATTGGTTGTGTTGATCTGGGAGCGGTGGATTCTTGCAAATCAAATTAGGGCCACTGGGTGGAGCCACAGACAGTGGATTTTTACACAGCTGACATTTATCTTATTCTACTGTCAGATCATAATGACAATTTTGGTAAATATAACAAAAAATAGTTACAGACTACAGTTTTTAAAGATATCCCCAAAGTAACTGCAGCAGCTGCTGTTAACGAGTAAACACGGTTAACAGTGCAGCTAGTGGTCGTATTAGCTGACTCTGTCTGGACTGGGAGCTTGAAGCACTGGGGGAGTGCTGGTGTTGTTTTCTACAGTTCTATCACCCTGCAACTTAGCTAGGGGCTAGTAGGTTAGCATGCTAACTTCAAGAGTTACCTCTGCAACACAATACAGAGACATCTTTGACATTAAGTCAACACTGTTATTTCTTTACATACTGTTGATCATTTTAGTTACATTTTGAATGTTTTAAACAAAAACTCTTAGATATTGCACCTTTTAAGTTTTTTGGCAATTCTTAATGAATCGTGAATGTAAGCCTCTGCTTTGTCAGTGTATTAGGTGTACTAGTGCATTGCCCGTAAGAAAATATGTGTTCCTATAGAAAAGTGGGAGGTTAAGAACCTTTATTATTGATGGCTTAATGAGGCTGTGTTTGAAGGTGGAACGTCAGGGATATTTTGGTTTGTTGTGAAATCCGATATTCCAGGGTATAATTGGCGGGTTTTGACTATTTTTGATTTTGCCATTATATTTCACCTTAAAAACTATTTACTTGTTGTCATTATTTTCAGCACAACCTCACATGTGTGACTGTACAGTTATTTTTTAATTTTCGCATACTGTATTAACACAATGGACCTAAAATCACACAAAAAAAACATAAAATCCAAGAAGAAAAAGTTAGACTTTTTTACTGTGAAAACCACAAATATGTTTAACAAACCATTTTTATTACTTATAATGCAAATATAAATTGTTGTTTGCTGAATATGTGCATAAAATGTTTTAAAAATGTACAAAGTTATGTGTAACTATTTACATTTAAATGCAGGCAATGCTCAGGTCTGCCTGAGCTCCTTCCAGCTGAATGAAGAGCTGCACTGCCTGCTCCACATTCAGCTTCTCCTGTTTTGACTCATTAAACAAAAAACCGACTCCACTACACACTAAACACACTACACCAAACACTACATAACACACTAACTATACTCTCCAAGCACGCTAAATGTCACAAATCTCTCAACTCTCAATATCGCTGTCTGTACACCAACCATCATTGCCTATCAATCATCCGCCGACGTCCCTCCCACAACTTCCTGTTGCTCTACAACCAAACTTGCTGCTTGGACACTTTCGTGACAAAAGCCCGTTTTACCATTTCTTCTGCACCAGACACAAAGCAAACGTGATGGCAATGTTCGCGAAAAAGCGTGGCGGACATTATTTACCCTAAGTCCGGTTTTGGACATGCCGGTGCGTCCGGTCCGTCGACTCGGGAGGTGGGCCGTGTGGGTTAGCTAGCGGCTATCAGCTAGCTACACACGAACATCCACAGATTCCGATTCCACTTTGTTGTTCGCGCGTCTCCGCATCTCCTCAGACCCGAACAGACTCGGTCCGGTCTCGTTTAGTCTCATTAATCCACAACAGTCAGTTTAGATGCACAGAACAGAACGGGAACCGCCAGCTAACTCCCGGTCCAGCTTGCGCCACCTCAGGTATACATCCGCTTGTTTCTTAATGTGTGTCGTAATCTTGAGATCTGCAGTGATTGGTTCTGGTGCGCATGTAACTGTGGTGGCTCCGGTGGACAATGCTCCCAAATTTGTAAAGCATTTATGAAATAATTATTCACGGTATCATTGCAGAACAAACAAATGCAAAGTCGCACACCACTGAACCAAACGGCAGCCATGTTGAAACTCTCAGGTCAGTCTGATCCTGATCTGCAGAGATATTTGAGGCACACACACACACACACACACACACACAGACAGACAGAGATTCCTTGCTTTTATAGAGAGATACTGCCGGCTGCAGTTTGTGCTTACGGTGACAGCCATTTTAATGGATCCAACCTGGACCAAATGCTCACTGAGTGGATGTGTGTCTAATCCTTAAAGGGAGTAGTATTGACTTCTTTCAGGTTGTGCAGTGCCAACCAAATAATAAAAAAAATCCAGGTATAGTATTCATTTTGTGAGATTTTTAACATAAACACATGGCATATAAAGGTTTAAACATAAAGAACAAAAATATTGATAATATAATTAGGAACGTTTTGTGACATTGCTGATTTCAGTTGCCACATTTTTTGTCTTAAAATAAAAAAAATGCGTATCAGATTTATAATAGCAGTAAGGTGAAAGATCAGGTTAGCAGATTTTTCGGCTTCTTATTTAGCTAAGCAACTTTGTATGTTGAACACAACTTGTGTTAGACAGCTAATGTTACAGCTTTTCCATTTCTGACTCTTCTTTCCATGTCTTTAATGTTTAGCACTGTGAATCATGCATGCTGGAACATATTGGAGTAAACAATTGGCTGATGAAGTACATCTAAAATATAGTTCACCCTGAAACTACGCAAATAATATTAGATTCAGCTGCTGCTCACTAGCTAAAGCTCCAAAAGTGGTTCACATGCTGTAGATGTTCTCCCTGTCTGTCCTCAGAATCAGCAGATGTCAGATTAGCAGTGGGTTAGTTAATGCTCTGTTCACACAGGGCACGGATAGTATCATTCAACTGCATAAAAAACACTGGATTGACCTGATAAAAGCTGCTAGGAGGCATAAAAGCCGGTGTAATGTACAGATGATATGCAGCCTCACTCTCGCTACTGGATGCTCTCTCTCTTTTTTTGACAGAGCTTATTATTTTATTTGGTTTTTCTACTATTTTTAAGGAACACTGACAAAAATATTGATGAAAAAAAAGATCTTCATTGGCTGATTATTAAAATGAATAAACCAACTCTTTTTGTTTTCTTGACTGAATGAACAGAATAACAAAACTGACCTTAAAGTACGACACAATCTATACTGTTTTACTTGGTTTCTATGTGGCGGACCCTGCCACTTTTCTAGCTTCAAACAGTGTTCTGGGACTTTATTTTCATCTGAGAACAGCTTGTTTGTTTGTTTCTTGTAAATATTAAAATTCTGAGTTTGAATTTCTTCTTCAAAACTACATTACACAGTTTCTCTTTGAGTTAGCTATGTTGCCTCGCAGCAAGGAGGTCCTGAGTTTGATTCTGGGGCATCTGGGGCAGGACCTTTCTGTGCAGAGTGTCTGTGTGGTTCTCTCTGGGTATATCAGCTTCAGTCCACAGACAGGCAGGTTTGGTTAATTGGTCACTCTAATTTGTGTGTATGTGTGAGTGTGAGTGTGAATGGTTGTTTGTCTCTAGACTGTATGTCAGCCCTGTGATGATCTGGCAACCTTGGAAGAATAATCAATATCATACGTTGTAATAGTCTGTGATGATCTTGTCCAAATGTTGGTATGACTGAGCCCTTTTTCTTGGTTCCTTTCTAAGAATTCAAATCTCCATCACTGCGTCAGCTACATGTTGCCAATCTGTGATAGGATGTCTCTCTTTCTGTCTCAGCTCTCGTCTTTTCCTCTGCTTAATGTTTTTTATCAGTGCTGCAGGCCTCTCCTGAGAATCTGTCTGCCATTTAACAGGCTGAGAATGTTCAACACCCCAATGGCTCATCCAAAAGCTGCATGCTCCAAGACATTATTAGCTTCCTGCTCTCAGTGGAGAGGACACACACACACACACACACACACACACACACAGACACACACACACACTCCTTCACTCTGTTTCTTTGATTGTCGTCTCCTCATCTTTTCTCTCCACGCTCTCCTGTGCTCTGTGTCTGATTCTCCCTGGAGAAAGAAGATGTTTGTATTGTCAGACAGCATCTCCACCATCAGTGTAACAGTAATTACTTCATTGATATTCCTCATCTAATTGCACTGCTGTGGATCATTTGCATAAATCTTTTCCCTTTTTTTTTAAATCATGAGGACAAACAGATGTCTGTAATCTTGTTGGGCTCGTTTCACTGCAGCATACATTCTGTCTGCCTCTGGGGTCTCTCTGTTTCTGCCTGCCTCCCTCTGTCTTCACACAATACTGAGAAAGTATGTGACACCAGGGTTACTAACCCGCATGGTGTATGTTTGAATTTAAAACCTGTCTACTGCTCAAAGCTATTAACGGCCGGCAATGAGAACAGCTTATCAAGCAGAGAAACACTTACATAAATCCCTATATAACTGATTGCTAATTACAAACCAGTATTTACATTCAAAAAGCATAAAGATGTGATTTTTTTTGTGAAATCCTATAGCTGTTACGTTTTTTTTTATTTAGCCCTCAGAACTAAATTTCACCATTTCTGTTGATGATGCTTATTTTCCATGATGGTCATTGGTCACTGGATTGGGTTAAAATCGTACCTGAAAGAACCATCAGGATGATTTGCAAAACGTGTTTATTTAAATAGTTGCAGAACATTCACAGCAATCTGATTAATAAAGATCATTTTATACCTTAATTTACCTTGATCTTAAACTTTCAAAAATGATTTCCATGTAGCGCTAATATAGTTCTGGGTTAGGGTTAGGGTTATTGCTAACTGAATCTTGCTAAATGAAACTGGATATTTACTAGAGATATTTTGACAGTCGAGGATCATTCCATCATTTAATAATTTTTTTGAAAATAGCCAATTTTCCACACTTTTCACTGGCGGTGATTGTAGAAATATGTACGTATGAGACAAAACTGCGAGTGGTTTATATATTTCTATTGTAGTTCTTTTTTTCCCTTTTTTAAAAATCTGTATGTTACCAGGAATGGGTTTTTATTATCTCTGCATTTTTTATTCAGAAAGGTTGAAAGCAGTCCATCCTTTCATATGCTGGATTCAGGTATCGGATGAAAACCTGGATTAAGTTATGTATTGAAGATACTTTCTGATACCACATCTGAGGTGCCACGGAGTCAGAAATTTCAAATCTGACACATAGTGGCTTCCCCCCCCTCTGACATACTTTGGTTTGGTAAACATGATCCTGCTGTGTGCAGTTTACTGACAGCATCTCTGGTTCTGATTTGAACAGTTACCACCTCCTGCCATTTGGTACCACTGAGATCCAAGGTTGCCATGTGCAGCTTTATGGGGATAATTCCAAACTATGCAAATATACATTGCAAACAATGGCATCTTTGTTTTTCAATGCTGCATCACTTTTGACAATCTGGAGCACATAGCTCACAGTGATTGTCAACAACCATTTGTTTATCAGCTGACATACAGGAAGAAATAGTATGTTTAGCACAAAGCAAGTGATAAAGACATGCAGTGATATTATACAACAGTCGATGTGCAACATTTCCAGCCACTGTTATTCAACACTAAACTTATGATCAAACTTTTTTCTCAGTTCCATTCGATTTCACCACTTGATGTTCCATGTTTAAGCCTGGGACAGAGGCTACTGGTTCATCCACACACACATCAGTCTTGGTCCTCTGAGGGAACACATGAAAACATCTATGCAACTCAGCTGCTCCCGCTGAGACCTGCACTAGAAAGCACCATTTGTGATTAGGGAGGTAACTAAAGCTAACTTTAGGGTTCACTCTGTGTTTTCAGTGTTACGACGATGGTGCTGGTATAGTTGTTGCCGGGGCACATCACCATGGTAACTGATGCTGCACACCTAACCTTCTCCAGAGCAGGTTTCAGTTGAAAGAACAGCTCAACACATATGAAAACACCGCCCTCTGACAAATTAATTCTCTGAAAAATGACATCATTATACGTAAGAGATGGTGCTGTCCTCCTGTCTCCTTCCTTTCTTTTCTTTCCTCGTTGGCTGCAAGCAAGCCAAAACCTTTTTATTGTGCTTTATATACCAATATCATCTAACAACACAGAGAGCCAGAGATTGTTTGTTTCTACTGGGGTTGACTAAAACATGCCCCAAGAATACATCCAAGCAACATTTAATTCATGAAATAGATAAATGTAATTATAGTCGGATGATCTACTCGCACCCTAATGATGGGGCGGAGTCATTTATACATTCACAGTCAATTATTTCACAAAAGTTGATAGTCAAAAAATAGTTGGTATGGGAGTGGGACTTAGATGGAATTGTTGACAGGAGTATTGTTTTATGTAGGAAGGAATTTTCACAACATTGAAATACTTGAAATAAATATCCTCTAAAGTTTTGAATGTCCATTTATTCATTGATTCTCTCATCCACCAAAATACGTTTACACTGAAATATTTTAAAATGCTTTTTACGGCAAATATTATTACAGTTTGTGCAACACATTTTGATTGATTCATCAAGAGCACAAAGCATGTAATTAATTATATACGTTTTTAAAAATTGTTTTTAATCTCAAAATAACATGACCAATCTGTGACTGCAAATGCATAAAATGTCATTTTAAAAAATGACATTGGAAATACTTTGGCAAATTTATCATAATTTTATGATAACATTTAGTTATCTTCTTTTTAATAATTGAAACTGATACAACGAAGTTCACCACTATAATTACATATGTTAAATTCAATACAATTTGCGTCAATTAACAATAAAAGAATTAGGATCTGCAGGTTTATATAGACAGATATCTTGTATTATTATAGACATTTTCACAATATAATAAATGTATAAATAGAATAACGGATTATTTTTGGAAATTATTCCAAATGATTGGAGTCACAGACAGTCCTCTGCACTTAATGCATTGTGCTCAGATGTTCCAAAATGCAAATGTGATTTTAGGTTCCTGCTTGTAATGTGTCCATCTGTCTGTCCTTGTTTTTACATGTATGGCCTAAATATTCTATAAATTGAATTCTGTTAATATGCTTAAAGTCAAAGAAACATAAACGCTAAAAGCTGTTGTTTTTCTGAAATTTGATGGCGAATATTACTGTCTTTTTGCATTTTTCTTTTCACATTGTACAATGAACCCACCAGGTTACATGAGAATGAAACAGCGAGAATGCTGCTGAGTGTTTCAGAAAAACACAGTTTAGGGCAATGCAAAGTCTATCGTGTCATGTTTGCCTTGCTTTTTGAAAAAACCCATATTTGCTCACGACATCATTTTTTCATTCATTCAGCCACTCAGACACAGTTATGGCGCCGAAGAAAATTTGAAGTCGTACAAAACTTTATTTCTGATAGACGAGACAGGAAGCCCTTTTTCTTTTACCATTTGTGAAAAAAGAAATCAGGAGAAATTTTAGGAATAAGCAAACAAAACAAAAAACACTTTACACATGAAATCAATTCATTATAAAAAAATTCAGTTTGTTTTAAAATGTGTTTAGAAAAACAACTGTTTTTGCAGATGGAAAAAAAATGAATGGACTGACAATGATTGTCCTAGCAAAACCTTTTTCCCCACCAGTTCTCAAGTCATGGGGGGATAAAACAGTTACAATCAGACTTCTATCACCAGAAGAAAAGAAGAAGAAAAACAAGTCATTTGCCCCTCGGGGCTTCTGTATCACTGTCTCGTCTATCAGAAATAAAGTTCTGTGTAACTTAAAACTTTCTCCGGCTCCATAAATATGTCTGAGTGGCTGAGCAAATAAAACAATGACTTCATGAACAAATATGGGTTTTTAAAAAAGCAAGGCAAAGATGACATAAACGGAGGTGTTTTTCTGAAACGATCCGACAGTGATGCAGTGATCAGAACCTTCTTTGCTGTGTTTTGCATTTGATAAACCTTTAAACTAATGGATGTATTATTGTTATCTAAAGTGGTCTTTCTGGGTTGTAATGAATTTTCTCATCAGTATCTGCAATCACATTCAACGACCATGCTTTTTGCATTTTCTGAAATATGACACTATGTTTGGGTGTGAACAGTGGCTAAAGCACAAGGGATTCCTTTAGCACGCACATTTTTCTGTGCGGCTAGCAGCATCAAACCCTAACAGCATGAGTTTCAGCTCTAAATGAAACAAACAAAGCAGTTAAAGAGAGTGAGTATTCTTTTTTCACAGGTGTGTGTGTAATGATAGCAGTGGTTTGTGAGGTTCAGAGCCTGACAGCAGACATTGTAACAGGAAGACAGAATCATGCTGCAGAGAACAAGAGCAACCTTATTCTGATGTCTGCCTCCTCTTCATTTTATGTTTCTTCATCATGAAAACTGTTGCTGTTCACTGACACCATGGTGATAAATGGTAATGTGTTTATCTTTATTTGTTTAGAAACCTGGAAGCTGGGACTTTTTGGACCTTTATGTTATGAATGTGGATATGTGTATGTGTGTCCAGTATGTGAGCACATGTGTGTAAGTGTTAAACTGTTGTTGGCTGGGATAAGGACATTTTTTTTTTCTTGGCCAGTGGTGACCATACAAGAAAAATATACATTTCTAATCCCCCTGACAGTTCTATGGCTTAAATAAACCATTCATTTTCCCCCACTCCATACTGTGGCACAGAGTGACAGATGAAAGTTGTAAAGAGTGGCTTGATGACATGCAACACAAAGTAAGTCTGATATGAGTTTATTGCAGTCTGGTGCCTCAGAAAATAGTCTGCAAGTATGGAAACTCTCCAAGCATAACGATTGTTGTTGTTTAAAACCATTCTAAAATCATCTCTTATTCATTATTCAGTCATTCACTCTCTGTGCTTTACATACATCGCTTGTAAAAACCTTTATAACACTATACACTCATATACTCAAAGCAACATTATGCAACGTTTTAGCTTCAAAATCATTTTGAATGTATAGTGTCTTGTAACGAGGTGAATGGTGTCTCTGTCACTTGTTTCTGCACTATGTACCTTCAGTGAGAGGGAGCACAGTGTTGCACAGTTTAAGATTAAGATTGTTATGACACAATAACACACAGTACCAAAATATTGATACATTTTGAACAAGCGGTGCCATCAGTATTAATGTAAAATGTATTCATTCTGTCATACTGTAACTGGCATTTTTAAAATTCCTAACAGTCCCCTAATGATGCAGAAGCTGTTGGTGTTGGGTGAGCTACATTTTACGTTGCGTCGCTCGCGGCCAGTTAGGACATTACAATGTAAAACCATTAATTTTTGCAGCTGTCGCTCGCTCGCATCGCATCCAGTTAGGACACGGTGTAAGTGTGGATTGCTTAGGAATGCATTGTATACTGCAGGTCTGAAGCAGTACCGCGTGCTTGAATGTTTTAGCAAAGAAGCTGCTGCAGCCAACTTTACGTTCCCGCCTCCAGTGTTGATGGGCCAAACTAAAAAAGCACACTAAAGTCTAAAGATAGGTCGTTTTTTTCATATCACCGTGCAGAAGATAGCGCATGCCTGCTCATGGGTGAGAGGCTAGCAAATTAAGCTGGCTGAAGTTACAAATCAACCACGGAGTACGCTGTTGATGATGCCCACTCACTACTGTGTAGTGATACGGTTGGCAGATGTGCTTAAAAAAAAAAAAGTTCCTATGTGAAACTACACACAAGGTGTGTGGATTATCTTGAGTAAGCAGGTCATGATATCTGGAAAGACATATTGCAGTTCAGTTTTTCAAATGATTTTTTGGGGTAATTGAGCATTGAGCAGCACAAGCTAACTGCCATGTAGTTCTATTATACTGGGGAAGGCAGACATCTGTACAGCTGATATCTCCCAAACTCGGCAACTCACAGCAAAATAATCTAGATTGATAAATAGCACTAAAGGTTCACTAAAGAAATATGTGTTTTCTATTTTGGGGTGAAGCATACCTTTAACATGGTTTGAGGGGCAACAGATGTTTGCTACCAAAGTCAGTATCAGTATTTAAAGGTTTAAAGAAACAAGTCAGAACTGAGAGAACATAACTTCAACTTCTCAATTCGGACTCTGACAGATTTTTAAGTTCTGAGAAGTAATTACCTGGTCCATCACATGGCCCTGGTTCTTCTCTGAAATACAGACACATATCAGGACTAGCACAGCTTGGAGGTCATCCCACCTTTGCCCCTTCTCTGACAGAGTCAGAGCCAGGTGTCTGTGGTGTGTCAGTGCTGTCTCGTCCTGGAGGGAGGTCACAGACACTCAGAGGTAATCTTCACTGCCAGCAGTAATGAACTCTTTCTTATAGGGATTTCTGGGCTGAGGATGGGAGGAGGGATCCCCTGGGAAATAAAATCTGCTCCACAACACCCACCCACCCACCCCCTGCGCTCAAAGCCTTGCCTATTTATGAGGGTATAAATGGTGTTAAGTCCCTGTGCCTCCAGGATGTTTATTAGTAGCAGGTCCAGGCTGACTGACATGTTGAATGGAAATAATGTCTCACTCTCAGATACAGAACAACATTCTTCTAATATAAGGCAAGATGAAAACTTTGAGGAGAAATTGAAAAATTAGGGTAAATGCAGAAATATTCACTAAACATTAACACTCTCTGTGTGCCCACCACCATTTAGCTAAGATGTCCTTTTAGCTACAGTGGCTCTATGGATTGCAATCGCATTCGCATCATCCCAGACTAAAATATTTAAACAACTGTTGAAATGTCAACATTTTAATTTGTCCTGTACGGTTTATTACCAAATACCTACAACACAGTTGCAGTGGACAGTCCAATCAGCCTCAGCTCTAGCTACTTTAAGCATGCTAATGTTAGCGTTTAGCCCAAATTACTGCTGTGCTGAAGTCCAGCTTTGCAGAACTGCTGCCATAGCTATATATCCATAAAGCTGTGATTGGTAAGATTGTAGAAACTACTGTAAGCAAACTCATTTTCTAAAATTGTTCAGATGAAAAAATCCACCTCCTGCTGTCTCCTCGAAAACACAGAAACATACCCACAGCCTGACTACAGACCACCCTGTCAGCTGGGAGATGTATTAGCAGCTCAGTTTCTACGCTTACAATCTCCCTTTGCATTTTTAGTCTAATAAATACACAAATTAACATGTAAATACAAGCAAAATAGCCAACAGGAACGTAACTCAGTTTAAAAAGGCTGCTCTGAACGAATGCAGCAACAGCCTGTGGTGAACTAGGCTGTTGCTTCTGTTATTCAGCTCAGGGACAGTGTGCTTGGTGCTAAAGAGTTAGCTGCTGAACAACACGCCCAGAAACCATTAACCGCCAAGCTAGCATGTTAGCATTGGAAAATATAGGCTCCTATTCTTATGCCACTGTCTCATTTATAGATTTAGCAGCACATTCCACATTGTGGAGGTCTCCTGTAATGTTCAGTGAAGGCAACAGTGCACTCAGGGAGCATACAGGTAGGCAGGTACAAAGGTGGATAGACAGGCAGTCTAAGAGGCCTGCAACAGCCTGTGATACAATCACATAGGGTTTGTCCTTTTTTACTTTAAGCATGAGACTGAGGCTTTGTGTAGGTAACATGGTATTTTCAGTTGTTTTGTTTCAGAGATGGAAGAAAAAAATATGCGAGGAAAGTATGAAGTTCACACAAAAAACCTCAGTACCTGATTTACAACAAAAGTGGTCTCTGTGGCTGACAGACAGTCAGACAGACAGACAGACAGCCAGACAGTCAGACAGAGAGACTGATGGAAATATAGATTTAAAAGGCACTTACAGTCTATACAACACACAAAACAACCTGCGATTTTACACAATATACTTACCTTTATGTATCTCCAGAGCATGACAGGAGCAGCTGTAGTGAAGTAGGCTGTTATATATATTGTGTCTTTTTTCAAGTGAACCAGATAAACTGCAGCCGGACTTATTACATGTCTGCTCTCAATAACTATGCAGATGTACTCAAAAACTGAATTTTGTATCCCTGGCTGTCGTTTGCAACGGGTTAAATAAACGAGTATTGCTCTCAAAAAGGTTTAATGTTGATGACCCTTTGTCAACAGATATTTATATCAAGCCCAGTCTGTTGTCACACACACACACACAGGACAGACGCTGGGTCACTGTTTCCAGCATCACAGAACGTTTGGCAGCAGGGCAGACTGTGGTTTAGTTAATGAGGCCACCGCCCTCTGAGCATCACACACACATACACACACACACACACACACACACACACACACACACGCACACGCACACACACACACACACACACACACACACACACACACACAGAAATGGACAAAGATGTACCACTCATCAGTTTACAACAATGAGTTCTTAATGCAAATTCACTTGAAGCCGTTTCTGCGGACTTCACAGGAACAATGTTGATATGGTTAGGACATTTAGTTATCAGATACATCATGTGCTGAAATTAGCCTGAACCCAAGACAAAAGAAGATCCCACGAGTAAAACTGT
>CAEMYA010000029.1:602410-620082 GCA_903131615.1 Diplodus sargus
CCCTGTGTGAAAGTGGTGTAGCACCTCCCACAGAAATCTTCTTATTGGCTTGTGTCTATTGTGGCCTTGATGAACAGCTTCATGGTGTGCTATGAACATTGTGCTACATTTGGTCATTTTCTGTGACGGGAGAGGATGAGAAAAGCAGCCAACTTCAAATGTCAGGCACCTTCTTCTTGTAAAAAAAAAAAAAAATGCTATGGGTTGTGTCTGTGTTTTTTTGTGTGGTTGGTTTGTCAAATAAATGGCTGGTGGTGAAGCTGAAACAGCGGATTGTAAACTGTAGTTTCCCCTGCAAACACACAGCAATGACTGAAGATGTCACATCAGATGGATTTAATGGGGAGAAGTAATACGTTTTAATTTTAAAAGTCACATTTTAATACCCAAAGGATTCCTTATGTTTATGAATATTTTAATCCATATGGAATGATTCTACAGGAGCAAGTGACATTCATGAAGCATTGGATTGTGTGTTTAACGTCAAATTTCTAGTAGTCAGCGTATATTATATATCCACCATGTTTCAGCTACCTTACCCAGATGGTACACCTGCCTAACCTCAGCTGTGAATAACCCAGCCCTACATTTTGGGATATCTTTGCACACCAGATGCAGAGATCCTGTTGAACAGGAGACAGCCCGGTGATGAGTCTGTGTGTGGCTGTGTCAGTGCTTTAGTGGCAGTGTGCTGGTCAGACTGGACACAGGTTTGTTACCGCCTCTCCACCCGACCCCATCACTGCAGCTGGGTATCAGTCCTCTGTGGGTGTGTCTATCGTGCTCACACATAAAAGGCCAATGACAGCCATTTTGACAGTTTGGGTTGTGAATGGAGTGCTCCAGTGATTTAGGTTTTTGCACTGTTAAAGGCTGGGGGACACAGAATCGACAGATTTTAGAGGCAGTGATATTGAAGGCATTGTGTGGAGATGGACAGAAGCGTGTCAGGGAACAAATGAATTGTGACAGCCAGCTGGAGCACCAGCAAGCGAGCCTGAGGCTATGTCATCATTTTAGGAGGTAATCATCAGGCGCAGCCATCATCTACTAGGGAATATGAAGAATAACTTTCCAACCCTAGCTCTAAAGAACGCTTAACAGGTCAACAAAGACAAGCAGTTAGATGATGAAAATTTCACTTGGGTCTGTGTGTGTGTGTGTGTGTGTGCGCTTGGTTGGTACACATGTGTATGCTTGCTCTAAGATCGAGACAAAGATTACAAATGAACAATAGCACATGTACTTGTCACATCACCTGAGGCGTTCTTGGTTTATCACCTCCACCACAGTGTGCATGTACACACACACACACACACACACACACACACACACACACACACACACACACACACACACACACACACACAGAGGGTGTAAGAAATCCCCCAGATAGAGATAAACACAAATGTCATAGTATCAGTGCAGCTGCGTGTTGAAGCAGGATCCACAAAGGTTTTCTTCTCCTCTTGAACTCTTCTCTGCTGTGGTTTGCTTCAAGGGCTTTTTTGCTTTGTGTTGCAATGTCTAGACAGAATTTCGGGTTCCAATTAGCACACATGCACTGTGACAGCCCACCATGCACTCTTTCTCCGTGTATCTTGGGGGTGGGAGGGGCAGTACACTCTCTTACTGAAGAGCCTCAACATATCCTCCAGGCCTCCACACCTTTATGGTTCCTGTTGTACCTGTTGGGATTAGTTTTTCTCCTCTTCTTGTGCCCTAAAACTGTCTGGATTTCAGAAACCATTACAGCTACACTTCCCAAACAAGAAGTTTTCACAAAAAATGTAAAAATATTTGTTCGGCTAACACATTTTAGGTAAAGGTGGTTTCAGTATGTTTTTGTGCCATTTTAAGAGTTATAAGAATATTTAAATGATTGTTGGGATACTTTTGTGAATTGCAGTTATGAAATGGACTGGCTAATCGTCACACAAAATGTTCATATTGTCCCATGCCTTGTTTGGTCTGCATTGTGCTTGGACCAATCAATTACTGCTTGGGGCTGTATTTTGTAGATTTGGCTGATATGGCCCATTTAAGAGCTGTTATGGCTGTGCTTCATGCAACATAATGGGCCGATAACAGACGTATCAGCATCTGCATTTTTTCAGCGCTAATGTCAAAACTTTATTTTACAGACCATATAATGCAGAAAGTTGTGCTTGGAGTGGTTTGAATTGCCAGCCAGTGTTAGGACAGTGGAATCACTCACCATCTTCTGCAAAAGACTCAAGTCTCATTTGTCCAGACTTCACCTCAACCCCGCACAGCATGAACGGTGATATGTTGTGGTTTCTGTCATGTGTACAGTACAAAAGTACTCTTTTGATAATGCTTACGTGACATACATTGATATGCAAGAAACAAACTTTTCTGATTGGAGTTAAATTCATTGGAATAATGGTTTGGAATCTTGATATATCTTGTGAGATTTAGTAGAGATTGGTGGTGAAATGTTCAGAGGGAAATATTGTACTTTTTACTCAACTGCAATTATTATTTATTATTTATCATTAACAGCTATAGTTGCTAGGTAGTTTTCAGAGCAATATTTTGTACCGACAATATTTGACCAGTTAAAATTAACTCCAAAATCATAGCACAATCCACAAAGGATTGTTTTATTTTCATCTCAGCTCAAAGATTCAGTACTGAAAGCAGGAAGACCCATTTCTGTGGTAGACATGCACAGATTAAAGATCATAAATCTTCTCATCAGACTATTCCCTTTAGGGCTATAAACCAACTGATTCAAAACTGGCAATATTTTTTATTTTACATCTGTACGTCTGCCTCATTTATATTTTCACTGTCAGCTCCGGATCTCCTGAGGACCTCTTGGCTTTTGACTCAGCCTCCGTCACTTGTCTTGACTCTCTGTGTGATACTTGGCATCAGATTTTGTTTTGCTTTGCTGTCTATTGATGGGCAGACATGCACATGTATAATATGCATGGAGACACAATTGCTCTTAAACATTGTTATACATGCAAATGTACCTTTACAATATGCACACACACACACACACATACACACACACAGTGTGCAGATTGTCGTACCCCTGTCTCGCGCAGGGTGGCCACCACCACTCCATCACAGCCAAGATTTAATATCACATAACCTGCCAACAGCTACCATGGCAACCTGCCCTTTCCAACAATGTAATTTCCCACTGCCCCTGAGCTGTAAAGTACAACGTCTCCTTTCTCCTTATTAGTATCTTGCATCGCCTGTACACCACAAGGTATCAAGCTAAGGCAGCAGGGGTAGAGCCAGCCTGATAATCCGACAATTTTTGAAATTGTGTTCATGATGTTGGGTTTTCCTTTGTGGTGAGTAATGCATTCAACCCACCATCTTGCTCTCAGCTGCCGTCAAAGCCTTGGTCATTTCTGTCTGAGCGAGGATAGTATTTGTCACATCAATCGAAGAAATGTGCTGCTTTAAAGTTGGGTCAGTTAAGATAAAATAAACCAGCATTCAGGAGCCCCCCTACAGTCATCATTCCTGAGCCACTCCTCATGAAAACACACTGCCCGACTGAAACCAACACCAACTGCCTCACTCGCTGGCAGGGAGATGTGCTAGTGGCTGCTTCGCTATGTTCAATGAGCTCTCTTATCTTTTTTAGCCTAATGTATACATAACTTACTGCTACCTGTCAGATCTGCCAGGGTTCTATAACACACATTTTGAATCTTGGTCATTTTTAACTGCGGCTAATAGGTTAATTAAATCATTGATTTTAGTCACACACAAGAGATTGTGCATGTCAGATGTGTTTACACATGTTGGTAATACTCTGTATCATTTGGGTTAAGGGCAGGCCCAAGGCAGGAGGCTACAGACTGCTCTGTTATCATGACTGTTTTTGTGTTGATATCAATACTACGTGAACGTGGACGTAATTACAATTTCAGCAAAAGAGTGGAGGGTAATATATGTCCAAAATATGTCCAGCAGCAGCCTTAATTGGCCGTATGGAAGCGCTAGAGACTGAGCGGCTAATATTCTGGGCAGATGTTTTGCAGAACTTTGATGATGAACAGATAAAACAGCATTTTTGCATATCTCGGTGTAGGTTTGAGTGTGTGTTCCAACTGATGACTGTGAATTTCACTTTGGACGGTTTTCTGTAGCAGAATTTGAAGGAGCTCCTGGCTGCTGCTTCCAAATATGCCGCCATGGCCAATTAATCGTTGGACAGCACCAAAGCATGGTTGATGGAAGAGGAGCAGCCAGGTTCTTCTGGTGGAAGAAGGGTAGAGGAAGTTCTAGCAGCACATTAGTTCCTATACCTTTGGAATCACATGTTCAACTGTCACATATGGCAGGAATTTAAAGATGTTTTATTTTGGTTTCCACATACATTTGGCCGTAAGTATAACAATATTGTATATATTTTGCCTTATAGGATAACGTCTGCCTCACCTTCACTTCATCATACTTCATCACTTCATCATCCTTTTATCTCTGACACCATCTCCTCTGATAGACTCCATCAGGGTAAAGTGAACCTCCAGAAGGTGAATAAAGAAGTGCATCTGAATGGTGGCTGAGATCAATTCCCTGCTAATAAACATGTTGACGTGAGTCCCCAGAGAATCCCGAGGCCTTACTCTGACTTCTTGAGCTTTGGCTGAGCAAACAGCACATCCCCACTCTCTGAATCCTGCTTTTATTTCCCCATGCCTCCTTCACAATCACCTTTTGATTACTCCTGCTAATTAAAACTCCAACAAGCTGCCACCCGAAGCCACCACCCACCCTCCCAGCCTCCTCCTTTGGGTCACCCAGCTCCCTGAGGAGCGAGAACAAACAAGAGAACAGTGAAGGAACACACACAGTCTGTTTTTACTGCTTCATCCTTTCTTCACTCCGCTTATCCTCTTTAATCCTGGAAACTCTTTATGCTTGTTAAGCCGCTGGAGCAGAGTGGAAGCATAGGGCGCAGGGCCAGGAGGTCAAGGAAGCCCCTCTAAAGAGGTGGCCCCGAGCAGTGGTGGTCCTGGTCCCCCCTGAAATGAACTGCTGAGGACTTTTCATGAGTCCTCTGTTGGAACAAATGGTAACTCAAAATGAAAGCTGCACCAAACAAAATTTTAAAATAAACAAGACTAAAAGTCTGAAGCATCTCTTGCTGCTCCTTTAAGCTGCAGTAGACCCACATGTGAGACAGAATGCTAATTGAGCTATTTCTAAAACCTTTGCGGTTGTAAAGCTAGTTCGTCCTGAAGAAAGTCCATGTGGCTGTTAAAATCAAAGTATTGATCCTCTTTTGAGAGAAAAAGGGCTCAGTAAATTTAATGAACATCTGCCTTTTGGATTCTGAAATATTTTATGTGCATATCTGACATTCGGCCCAAAGGTTGTGCATGGTTTAAACTCACTGAGTATTCAAAAGCAAAAGTGAATGCCTGTCAGAAAATGATACATTTACAACCCTTATTTATTCGAAAGCTGTTCGAAACATAAACAAAACATAATTTTAGACATACTCGACTGAAGACAGTACGGAGACAATATATTTAATGTTTTATCTAATCAACTTCATGGATTTTTCTTAATCGATTCCTAATCTGAATTTGAAAGTTGTAGAATGCTCTGAAGACACCTGTGTGGAACATTACACAGGTAAACAGGGTCACTGTTAACAAGTGATAGCATCATGATTGGGTATGAAAGGGGCATCCTTGAAAGGCTCAGTCGCTCACTGGCCAGGATGGGCTGAGGTTCACCACTTTGTGGGACTGCTGTCAGTAAACGCAGTTTGTCTGCAAACTGAACAGCATCCAAACTTCTTAGAACCAGAGTTGTAAGTAATTTATGAAGCGAACAAACAACGCTTTTGAGTTTCTGGTCAGGAGAGTCTCACAAGACGTGTGCAAGAATCCTTCACACATACAAGTGATTTTAAAGAATTATGCATTCACTGATTTTTACATAATCAAATTAGAAAAAAAGAATGTGTTGTACTAGTCTTTCATACAACACAGTATGGTATTTAAATCTGTTGCTGAAAACAAAAAATAAATGAACTTCATGTAAATGTTAAAATACTGTTCAACGTGATATACACCATCTAACACTGATGGAGCAAATCAAATGATCAAATGTAATTCATGTGCATGTGACTCACAACCCACCGCTGCACCAGTATTTTGATGATATCATTTTCACTATAATTTTACATTCATTCATTTTTACTCTAAGTGACAGTTAAGTTTCATACAATAATTTGATAGCCACGACAATAAGATTTCACATTAGGATTATATACTATAACTTCTAGATTCAGCACACACATTTGGTCAGTTTTGTTTTGCCAGCCCATGAAGCAGCTATAATCAATATTTTCATACAAATGAATGTGATACATGATTGGGAAAAGAATTTGGCGTTGTGAGAGGAATCACTCAGATGCTTCACAGAACATAGCCGATGTTTGTAGGGAGAGCATTTTTGTTGGTAGAATCTGCAGTTCATTTCGCAAGTTTGCTTTCTTCTCTATTTTTTGTTGAGCTGCTTTTTATATACTACAGTTACTGTGCCTTCGACTGTGTAGAAGTGTCTGTCTGCTGTTATTTGTAGGTATTTGTAGTTTTGTCAACCCCTCTTGTCTTAAACTGGTTTGTCCTGCCTGTACAGAATGTCGGCCTCGTGTCACTCAGGCGAGTTGATGGTTAATCTGGTCTGTTCTGGTGTTATTTTGAGTTTGCTGTAGTTTGAGTTCGGTTTAGTTCAGTACTGATCTGTTTTGTGGAACCCTTTAAGGGCCCAATTTAGGCAATCACATGTGCTGTTCTCTACCTTTGGTTATATAAAAATCCACCGTTGTTACAATCTGAAACCTGTGTCTTCCTGCTCATTGCCAAACAGTACATTTAATCTCTTCAGGGCCTACTGGATCTGACTAAACGCTTGTATCAGCAGGCCTCACAGAGAAAAGACAGGTTTAGAATAACATTACAAAACTGTGCTTGTGTGAGACCCAATCCCTGTGAGATTCGATGCAATCTATGTGCTGCTTTAAACCTGTCGGCTTATAAAACCTACACTGTAGTTCCAGCACTCACAAAGAACAGCTGTGGTGTATCGATTTAAATGAGTTGCAATGGATTTCAGGTTTTCCTGGTGGAAAAACATTTAGACCACAATCATTTCTAAAAACCACTCCTGCATCTAATCCATTTCCCCACTGTATGAATTTATAACAGCTTAATATGGAACGACAGAAGGCTGTTTTAGAAGGAATTTAGAAGGAAAGGCTGTGGCTCAGGTGTGGCTCAAGCCAGCGTCTTGTTATTGGTTTAAGGTTGCTGGTTCGATTCCCCTGATCTAAGTGTCCATGGGCAAGATACTGAACCCGAACTGCTCCTGATGTGCTGGTTGGCACCTTGCATGGCAGCCACCGCCATCAGTGTATGAATGTATGTATGAGTTTAAAAGCTGAATACTTCCGGTACTATTGCTGAGGGAGCATTAGGAGTTGGAAAAGTTGGAAAAGAATAAAGGATGCAAAGAGCTGGGAATCAAACTACATTGCTTGACTACTGTGTGGGAGCTACACTGCACAGCTGGCTTTAATTTCTATCAGGAAGGAGCTGAATCAGTATAAATGCAAAGTGACTACAACAGTGACCTACGACACGTCGTAGGCCTGTATGTCAGTCGAGTTGACTGGTAATTCAAACTATTCTTTTGGATGTGAAACTTAAGCCAAAGACAAAGCTTCAAGCACGACACAGAAGGAGTGTATATTTTCTGGGACAGCTAAGAAAAGCTAAACATAGTTCATACCAGCCAGAGCTGTAATAATGTTGAACTTCATGACGATAACAGTTGGTAAGAGTTGAAGCTTTTTGTTGAGCTGTGGCGATGTTTGGTCATCATGAGTGAAGTCATGTATGTGTCCTCTTAAATAAAGTGAATCACTTCCAGCCTGGACTGATGGTTTCTTCACAGGCCTACTCATGTGCTGCGCCTGGCCTCCGGGCTGAGCACCAACACTGTGAGTGTGACTGTGGCTCTGCAGCTCTTTTCTTCATCAGTTGTAGATGTTTTGTGTTATTTTGTCATCAGTGTGAATATTCATACCGGGTTTTAGTTTTCCTTTTTCATATTAATGTGTTCCTCATTCTGTCCTCTGACACTGCCTGCATGCTGGCCAGAGAACAGAGCAGAGGGATGATTTATGTCATTTAACCTATATATAATATACAAAGTTGCGGCTTGACAGTATTCTGTCATTTTCTTCCTAGATTATTAGAAGCATTTGAGCGTTCTGTGGGTCCATGTGTCAGCCACATGCTGTCCAGTTCTCCTGCAGCAAAACAGTTGCGTCATGAGAAAAACATTTCAGAAGAACATTAAACCTGAGAAAATGCTCTTTATTTATTTTTGTATTATTGGAAACTCTATGTTTCCCAATTGCTTGCTCGCCTGTAGACAGCTTTGAGTTTTTACATGTAGAAAAATAATGAAAATAAAAAAATATTATTATTATTATTATTATTATTAATAATAATAATAATAATAATAATAATAATAACAATGTTGTCTTCAATAAAACCCAAACAGTCATTGACACCTACAGTGATATAACTGTCTGTCTTCTCTTGTCTCCACTTCCACTGTGTAAATATCAGCTTCTGAAGTGACAGCTAGAGAGACAGAGGTTGAAAAAGAATAACTGAGAGAAATGGAGAGAGGTAGGCAGCCGGGAGAAAGAGCTGTTGAATAGCGAAGGGCAGCACACTCAGAGGGGAGGAGGAGGAGGAGGAGGAGGAGGAGGAGGAGGAGGAGGAGGAGGAGTGCAGCTGTCCAAACACTGAGCCTTTCTGTACCTGCCCTACAGCTACGTCCTTCCTCCACCCATCCCTCTGTCCTGGCCTCCTTTAACCCTGTTCCCAGATTCAGCACTCAGTCTGCCCCTCCTCTGTCACTTGCTGTAGCTTTATTGTACACATGACGTTAATTGTTTATGTTGATTTTGACATTTACCGGAAAAAGTGTGCATACCAATAAATATATATGTAATATATTCAGCACACTCTATGGATTACAGTTGTTAAACTTCCGCTAATGTAGTGCCCTACAAGACACCAGCATCAGAGTCCAGGCTACATGTCCTTGTTCTATAATCCTTAGAAGGAAGGAAATGTGGTACAGACAATATACCTTCTTTCATCTTCCATCCATGCTCATCAAAAAAGGACTGTGAACTTGGACAAAAGTTTTTATGCTCGGCTGTAGCAGAAAAGTTGTATTTTCCAGTATCATGATGTACATAAAGGATACGTCCAACTGTTCACTGGAGCCATATGTAACAGACAACTTTCCAAAAACAGCCTGAATTGTACTTTTGTTGAGCAAATGTATCAGCTCATCTTAGTGTAACTACTATCAACTGAGATGGTGACCATTGGTATTAATCATACAGCACACATTCTGTACACGAGCATACATACTGATGTCAGTTAGCATTCAGCTCAAAGCATTTTGCATGTGTGTGGACTTACACAAAGTTGTGAGTATAGTTTACTTCTGGAGACTTTGCCTCGTCTTTTCTTTTTTCTGTCTCTACAATAAGCAGTCAGAGAATCTTTTGTTAAAGCCAAATTCACTGAAAAAAGGCATATTCTTCCAAAATGTTATGAAAACTTGCACCAAGAAACTAGTCTGCAGTTTAAAACTGGCTACTGAGAACAACATTGTGACACGTTTTTAACCCTGGACATAATATGTAGAACACTAAAAACTAAGGCGAGGTAAGAGTCATGAAGAGGAAAACTGATATTATGATCTGCATAAATTGTAAAATCATTATGTAATACATGAGATGGACTGACTAGCTGGCCAGCAAGAATAACCTGCAAACAAAAGAAGATAACTTCATCCTGTTTGCTGGGTTTTATAATAAGATAAGCTAACAAAGCTGCTTGCTATAGTAGAACCTAATATCTTCACCTTTTTCCTCCTATCTTTGTTTCGGTTGACTTAACACTGTTTTAAAATGTGTGGCTAGCTACCATTCTCTTCTGTTAACCCACCTGCCAGAAAACCCACGTACACCTGCAAACATCAGGCTTTTGTGTGCAATGTGAATGTAAGTTATCGGGATGTACTCCCAGTTGTCAGTTGACCCTGCAGCAGTTATGAGTATTTATCACCTTCAGGTCAGCCAGGCTGAGATGTGAATACAACACCTGGAAGAACAAACTCATTTACTCCCCTGTATTGTTCAGGTGCATTGCTATGACTTAGTTAGGACCACTGGTTTGTCACTATCTTTTGATCCATCTATGTCTGGCAGCTTGAACATCATTCAGTCAGTGCTGGGTTTGAAAGAGAGACTGAAGTTAAAGATATGTAAAAAGTAACTGCTGTTTGTGGCTTCCATGTGGTCTGAGCCACAGAGGCAAGATGTCTCCTCAGCAACTTCTCTAATCACCTCTGTGTCTTACTTAGAATGTTATTGACTAAAACAAGTGTAATGTCCTCTGGATGTATTTTGATGACGTACAGTATATGATCTGCTGCTTTCAACTCTCCCCGTTTTCCTGGTGCGTGATGACAAACGGAACACACAAGGGGAAGGAAAACAGAAAGGTGGAGTGGTTTCCTGGCAATGTGAACAGAGTTAATTGTCGATTATTAGTGGGTTGAAAAAACCTTCATCAACATGCTAATTTTAGTGTAAGAGTCATGAGTTTGATTATTATCTATTGTGGGTGTTGAGTTGTGGATGTGATGCATATGGATGACTGTTACATGTGCAGTCAGTGTTATTGCGCATTTTTTGTTATTAATATTACTGACTCTGTATTCTAGGCTGTGTATCCTTTGGATGCACCATTATGCATTTTTATCAGCATCCTCAGTATCTCTGATACACATCCCCCACTTATATTGCCTACAATCACATATGCTGATGCTTGTTGTATGCTTTTTTTATCTTAGCACTTATGTCTTCAGCACTTTTCAGTACAAAGTTACTGGGTAGTGAAAAAGCTCTTGTCCCTCCCTTTTGTTGGTGGCTTAATGCGATATCTACAAATTCCCAAAGTGTTTGTCTTAGAGGTGTAACCTCTGGGAGGACACATCTGAATGGTCTAATGGGACTTCGCTCAATCAATATTGTTAGGGACATGTACAATTTTGAGTCAGTACCAATGAAATCTGATGGCAGTGCATGAAGCCTTCATCCTAAATGTTTTAGTTGTTAAAATATAACCATAAAAATCTTTATTGTTTTAAATGTATATTGTAGCATTACATTCATTCAGTAGATACATTTTGCGCAGGACATTTAACCATTATGACCATGATATTCAGTGTAAAACAAGAAATGCTCTTTGGGCAGTATTACGCTTCCCATATAATGTATTAACTGATGTTTGTTGTGAAAAATTGGTGATGTCAATCAGTTGATTGGTCTGTTTGTTCAGTCAAGAGAATATATAGCCTTGGAACATGAATGGAGTTTCAAGGTCCCCAAAGGATGAATCCTAAAGATCATGTTACATAGTGCGTTGCCTATAAAGGCAATATTTTCATCTACACATACTGTACACAGTGCGTCAGACAGTCTTCTGCTGACTGCATAATTGTTTACAATTGACAAAACCTTTAGCATGTTATGATTCCTTTGGCAACTACATATTTAATAACACGTTATCTATATAGTTATTTTCCTGGCTTTTTCCAGAATCACTCAGACTCTATCAAGTCACATAAATTCACCAACGTCCAAACCAGCAAAAAGAGGTACAGAAAAGAAAGGATCTGGTCTCTTCAGGATCTGCCACACACACACACACACACACACACACACACACACACACACACACACACTCTCACACCATTTCAACATTTCTGAACAGACCCTCCAAACAACTTACTCTCTTTCGTCTTTTGTTTCCTGTCTATCTTTTCTCTCTTTTTGGCTTCTCGGTCACTCTCTCTTGCCGCTTTTTCTCTGGGAAGTGTTCTCACTTTCCCTCTATATTGTCAGGAGGAAGAATGTGCCTATAGAGATCTGTGCTGGCTGTGACTGTGGCTTTGTCTTGAGGCCCAGTCTTGGCTCTGAATTTCTGCCTCGTTGTCCATCAGCCTCTGGTCATCGTACTTAAACTATAGACCTAATCCACACTCAGCACCTGCTGTGAGTCCAGACCACAGAACATCACTCTGAGAGCAGATGATAAAATGTAGTTAACACAATTGCACTACTATGCTGGTCATCTTCTGTGGGTACATCTCAATACAACACTCAGAATACCTTTGAGAAGAGACTTTCAAAAGGTGTACGCTGTTGAGTCTAACCTAATGGCATTGGCCATTCTGGATGAGAACTTAGTCTTTAGACACGGTCTGACAAAAATCTTCAGGAACATTTTTCCACGCCCGGCCTAAGGCTATTGGATTAGGTCGGAGAAAGATGAATTTTAGTTTTCAATAAAAAATTCAAAATTGGTTAGGATTTTAAAACTGTAGTCTGAACCATATGCAACACCATATGCAGGCTGCAACACAGGACCATGAAATAGTAAAATAAATAGTGAAATTATTATTTATGCATTTTACATAAAATGAATTGGTATTTTAATGAATTAACGACACATCTAATAACACGTGTATTTAATTCCAATGTTAATTAATTAATGACACATTTAATTGATTATTTAATGGTGTATTTTTGTAGATAATTATGGCACTTTTAGTCCTCCATAAAAAACTGTGGCCCTGAGGTTTAAATTCAAAGAATGCTTTGCTTTTTAGGAGGAAGTGCTTCCATGTCTCAACCTTAACCATCTAACAGTGACAACATGTTTTGTTTTCTTTTTTTGTAGCCATGATTTTTGTCAAATGCTAATTTGTGGTTGGATCTGTCTCTGACAGTGGAGAGATATTCTGCCAATTTATAATCTTGTTTTATGACTCGATAACATTCTATTCTACTTTTAGTTATTTATGTCCAATGTTCAATATAGGTCTTTCACATTGAGTAATATGGTTCACGCTGATTGGTGGTTAGGTGGCAGTGTTGTTGTGAGACTGTGTGTCTGAGAGAGGGCTATTCTCTTTTTCTCTCTTCCTTTTTCTCTTTGAGCTTAATCAGCTGAGGGCATTCACTCATTTAAACCAGTCAGCTTGTATCATGTCCTCTGTGAGCCAATCATATTGTTTCTGTCAAATGTAAACTATTCCTTTCTCTACTGCTGTCAGCTGTCATTTCACTGTCAGATCCTCCTTCTTTACCATCACATCCAGAATCTATGAGACCACTGAGCTCACAAGAGGTCCCGCCTCATATGTTTAACAACAGATCTTCACCACCAGTTCATGGTATCACTGCAGAAGACACCACATATTTCTTCAACTTTCTTTTTGTGCACTGTGTTGAAAAACTTAATTGCTTTTTCAATTAAGTCTCCTCTGTGGTTTTCGAACACCTTTCCCCTAAGATTCTAACTGTTAACATTCCTCTCTCTTGTGTGTCCTCAGGTTGTTTGCCACCAAGTGCAGCGGCTGTTTGGAGACGATAGCACCCACAGAGTTTGTAATGCGAGCTCTGGAGAGTGTTTACCACCTTAGCTGCTTCTGCTGCTGTATCTGTGAGCGCCAGCTGTGCAAGGGAGATGAGTTTGTTCTGAAAGAAGGTCAGCTGCTGTGTAAGCGGGACTATGAGAGGGAGAACGACCTGCTCAGCACAGTCAGTCTGGAAAACTCGGACTCAGGTAACACTGGAGCTTTTTAAAGCATACTGTTATAAACCCAGGGAGTTTTAAACACATCCAGCTAATACATAATGTACTAAACTTTAGGTAAAATTTTGGATCTCATAAGCATTGGTCTAATTCAATTTTACTATACAGAAAGGAGAATTTACATTACATTACATTTGCAGTTAAACACAAAACTGCAGTTTATGACTAAATCATAATGTGGTGACAGATAAGAGTGAGGATGAGGATGAGGATCGGGATGTGAAGTCAGCAAAGTGCCCTTCAGCAGTGAAAGGAAGCGATGACAGCAAAGACCCTCGGCGGCCCAAACGGCCACGCACAATCCTCACCACCCAGCAGAGGAGAGCCTTCAAGGCCTCATTCGAGGTCTCCTCGAAACCCTGCAGAAAGGTGAGCAGACTGGACTGAGTGTACAATATGATACAATACGATACGATGTGATATAATACGATATACTTTATTGTCTCCTTCAGAGAAATTTGTCTTGGACTCAACAGCTGCGCCATAAATGCCTTGACAGCCACAATGACAACAAACAATACATCATCAGCCATACCATCAATGACAAATACATAACAGTATTGCACATGTGTAGTGAGATATCTGTCTGAAATTAAACACTTGTCAAACTGTAGGCATTCTAAAGCTTTCTTTGGTGTCCACAGTGCAACTATAACGCTCATTTTACTATTCCCTCATTCCTCCTGTTAAATTAGGAAATCAGGCTGAGATCAATACTGTTCAGTCAGTAGTCAGTATTACAAGATTAGGAAGGCACAGCACACAAAACTTCAATAGAAATAACAAGATGAATAGTGTGTAGAAAGACAAGAGAGTCCAAAAGGGTAACCCAATCTCACACATTAAAGTGTGTTTACAGGTCTTTGGAAGGACTCCTGGATACAATGAGAAAAAAGTCAAAGAAACTATTTTATGTTTGCAGAAGAAGCTGCATCTAACCTATTAATTTACCTGAGTGATTTCACTCAGTGGCTGAGTTGCTCTGTAGGAAATGTAGGCACCAGCTTTTTTCACACATCATTGCTGTCCAGTCAAAACCACTTATCTCCAAAA
Source organism: Diplodus sargus (assembly GCA_903131615.1). NCBI lineage: Eukaryota > Metazoa > Chordata > Actinopteri > Spariformes > Sparidae > Diplodus > Diplodus sargus. The sequence goes on from CAEMYA010000029.1 coordinate 617,242, forward strand.
TCTCTTTTCAAGAGCCATGGCAATACATTTTTCAGATTTTCAGAAGGACTTTGTAACTGGTTCAAAAACATCAAATTTGGAGATACATGGTTTGATTGGACTGTTGGACTACTCCCTGACACCTGTAAATACATTTACATTCTTAAAATGAGCCCTTTTGTATTTTATTTATATATGTTTGATAAGTAAGTATTTGTCATTTGATAATTGTATTGTGTGCTCATCTCTGGTTGTCTATTAATGCACTTTTGAAAGTAAATTCCTCGATAAGGATTAACTAATTAATCATTAGTCATTAACATTCCTAGTTCCTGCACAAACTAAATTAAAAGGTAAAGCTTAGATGTCTGCATTTTTCAAGTAAATTGAAATTTGTGACAAATAACATTTCACATTAAAAATGACACCTTGTGGGTGTTGTTAGCTTATTGTCCCTTTGCGGGCGTAAAAATTATTTCAGTGCAATTAAAATAAATTAGTCTTATTGAAACAAGGGATTAATGCCATAAGATCCTACATTTCCAAGCCAGTTCTGCAACATTTACTATCTTTTGTTTATCAATGAATTATTCTGTCCATCTATGAAAGCTCTATGAATATCTGACTGTGCCTGGCTATTGAAGGAAATGGAAGTTGTTTATTTCAATGAGCTGTGTATACCTCTCTCAGATTATTAGCATTAGCATGTCTGATTTCATGATAACCGTCTGACATATGCATGCACAACTCTGACACACACACGATGGCTGATGACTGTGACTGTGCTGTGACTTGCAGGTGAGAGAGACCCTGGCTGCAGAGACAGGCCTCAGCGTGCGTGTAGTCCAAGTCTGGTTCCAGAACCAGAGAGCAAAGGTCAGTAAAGCAGTACACAGTAGCCTGAAATATCAGCTCAACTCGACTTTGGTGATTGGACAGGCAGAAGATACTGTGAAACAGTGAAATTCAGCTAGAAATGCAAGTACAGGAAAAAGACTCAGAAAAATATGCACAACGTTAAATAGAAAATAGATAGAAAAACACAAGATATTAACAATAACAACTTTGTTATGGACTTTTTTAATGTCAGGTATTTTCTTATATGTGACTGAAACATGAGGAAGTTGGATATACTAGGGATGTAACCATAAACTGAATTTTGCAATATAGCAATGAAAAAGTTGTTACATCGTCGTGGGACTGTGATGATATCTACCAACATATCAAGTGGTTATTCTGCTCCTAAAACACATGGATCTAACAAGTGAAAACAGTATAAATGCATTCTACCATCGCTCCTTGTCCTAGTATTGTTATGTTTGAACCAGCCTGGAGACACTACAGCTGCAACAGCCCAAGTGTTGTCATGTTTACCGGTGGGGAAACTACGGCTCAGTGCCTGTTGTATTAATTCCATCACTGGCGTTTTTGGGGGGTTTATTTTTTACAAACCAACTGTGAGAAAAACTCAATGTCAACACCATTTACACCATTAACTACTGAACAGACAGTTAGGAAATAACATTGAAGGTCAGTCTAACAGAGATTTGGATGACCCTGGTTGTGTTTTGGACAGCAAGAGGTCGGAGGAACTGTGGGACTCGCGGCTGAGTGCCTTTTCTCGGTTGCCCCCTGTGTTACACCTCCTGGTTTGGGTGCCCTGGCAGTCCTATCGTGCGACCAGAGGGAGGGAGGGATTGCTACTGGCTGCTGTATTGTTTTGCAATTGTACATAGTCCAATCACTGATACCCTCCCCTGAGTTTTTGGTAGTGATGACAACAATGAGCTGCACTCACAGCACACAGCCTCTGAGCCCCCCAAAAAAGAGGCCAAAAAAGGGAGCCTCCTTCAATGAATAATGGTGTCAGGATAGTCAGGTTTGCAGTCAAGCAATGCACATTCATGTGTATCAGAGGAGTGGCTCAGCATGGGCCCCACCCCATCCCCAGTGAAATGACACCCTTGGTGGCTGCCAGTCTTACTGTGCCTCTGCTCTTCACTCACTGAGTGGAGATTACAGCAGTCTTACAGTCTTACTGCCACAATTTCAGCTGTTCTGTTGTTCTGATCCAAAAACAAATCCATATTGGCGTCAATAAAGGCTGGCTTACAAATTCAGGGATGAGACAGGAGACTGTCAAGTTTCAGCTAAATAAAATTAAATCATGCATTCTAGTGCATGTGTTCTAAGCCACGTGTAAATATAAACTGTACATTTTAGCTAGATTCTTAAAAACATCTGAAAGTCACTCTGCCTCTTTCTGCAACTTAAAGCCGTCAAGCAAGAGTAACAGATGAGCCCACCCTCTGCCTCGAACAAAAATTAGCCCATGGATGCCTTCAGCTGTCTCTGTCTGTGACCCCACCCTCACACACTGTAGAGTGTCAAATCCTCAAGTTTTGTCAAGTCCAAAATCTTGATCTTCATAATGTGTAAGATGTTATAATGATGCATGCAGAATTGGTATCATGATCCAGATCCAGATCACATGTGAAAAAGTGGGTCTTACTGTTGCCAAAGTGCTTAATTGTCTAAACCAGTTCTTCATCAGTTAAGCCTGAATGGATCAATCATTTATAATCTACTATTCAGTGTCACTTGAGAGAGGCTTGTCTGAATATCCAGTTGGCCCATTACTGCAGTCAGTTATCAATCTATAAGTATAACATGGCATTTTACTCATTGTTGAAACATTGATGTTGTACTGAAAGTACAAGTCAAATCAACACCAGTTGAATTTATTTTTGTTACAGCACAAAAATGCTCAGTACAGTTTCATTTTATAGTCTTTCCCAACATGCTGTATCTCTGCTGAACATATACATAGCCCCTGTTCTGCTCACTTAAAGTAAAAAAAAA